>BLKM01000900.1:5022434-5078791 GCA_013340265.1 Coptotermes formosanus | reverse complement strand
GTATGTATGTATGTATGTATGTATGTATGTATGTATGTATGTATGTATGTATGTATGTGAACTACTGGTCAGACTTCAGCCATCAATTACATCAGACTTTCCTGTTTATGTGTTTATAGAGATTAACTAACGACGCTATTAGCATGTGGGGCCGCGACAGCGCAGTCAGAATAGCGACTTTTTCACAGCTGGATGGTCTCGGGTTCGAATCCTGGTGGAGGCGAGATCTTCCGCGCCCTTCCAGACCGGCCCTGGGGCCCACACAGCCTCCTGCACAATGCGTACCGGGTCTCTTTCCCGGGGGTAAAGTGACCGGGGCGTGGCGTTAACCACCCACACCATCTAGCGCCGAGGTTAAAGAAACAGTAGCGTTACATGTCTACTCCCCCTTTTGGCCTTCATGACCTGTTCTAGGGTCAACTTTACCTGTCAGTGTGTACGTATATAGGGACTACATGTTTATAACGTTAAACTGTTCGTGAATTAGAAGGGACATGGAAGGAATCGGTGGCCGACTTAATTTGAGATGCCATCCGGCAATTTGCTTGAAGAGAATGAGGAAAACAACGAGACATCTCACCAAAGGCAGCTGGAGTCCCTTCGAGATTCGAAGCGGACAACTCCAGATTACAAGTCACAAGCTCCACTGCTTCATTCGGACTGGTTCGGTCACTTTGTTTTCAACGTGTTCCGGCGCACAAACACTTCCATGATGACAGCATACCCACAGACCGGGAACGCACAATTAGTAAGTAAATGATGATGATGATGGTAATGATGTCGAAGTAACATCAAATACACCTTGCGTCTTCAACCAAAATTACTCTTATAAACGTGTTAAGTTATTTGTAAGGATCTTAAAGAATCGATTCTAACCTGTTCTGTTTATACCCCACTGCAGCACAGTGGTAGTTACATGTGCAACCCATTTTAATATTCCAACTCAGCGCTTTGTTTAAACTATTCATGTGTTTCGTGTTCTTCCTAGAATAGAAGTCGGCTGTTCCCCGTTACAGTGTTGGCCGATTGGTGTCTGTAACAGAGACATAACCTGTTCGCTGTGAGCTACAGACCGAGCTCTTGGATATAATGCAGATGAAGTTCGCGCTTTAAGTAGTTAAACTGTACGTCAGTTAGTTGACCTACGAAAATATACGCTGCATTTCAAAATAACTGAGTTGCACTGGGTGGCTAAGGAATTGAGATTTGATTCCAGCCTGGGGCTGGGGTTTTTATCTACGCCACGATGTCCATACAGGATCTGCGGTCCTATCCTGTGGGCAACTAGAAGTTATCCGGGTGCAAAACGGTCAGGGTGTGACGCCAATCACTCACGTCCGTCTAGTATCGAAGGCAGACTGGCGCTAAACGTCTACGGGAAGAGAATTCCTCGTAAATCGCAGTGGTACAAACTCCTTACCTCTACCACTGCAAGACAGATATCACTATAGCACTGTAATATCGGATGATGATAAATTATCCTAAACCGGTGACTTTCCCCTTTCCCTTTAAATTTCAACATTACCAGTTATATTTATATCCTCTTATAAAGGTCTACGAACTTATTCTTACATTTCTATCAAACGCTTTTGTTATTTGGAAATATTTTGAAATATAATACGTATCTATTCTAAAACTCGGAAGCGAGGATTCCGTTGGAGTATAGTCAATCGCCGAAACGTCGTGTGTACGAAATAATTCCCAGCAAATTGATGATATTCAGTACAATATTCGTATACGTAGCAATATTTTGCAATTCGTCACAATTTGGCTGACATTCGAAACCGTAATAGCCGACCAAGACATCAGCATTTTGCCAGTAGGACACCTGCCTTTAGACATTTAGGAAATATTAAGTCGTCAAAAACTGAACTTGCAAAAAGGGACTGTTTATTGACTTCTTAAGAGAAATAAGGAAGTTGTGGCAATTTTCACTGCGCCCAGTCCCCTCGACAGATCTCCCTTCGCTTCGGCCTTATTGTAGCGAGGGAAGGGTACGAAAACAAACCGAAGGGGCAGCTTCTTATCAAAACACAGCCCCATCATCTTGATACCGTCCCCTGAACCGTGAGCAAGGTTAAGCAAACCCGACGTGCTCAGCGGAAATACGTGCCCTCAGCTACAAATTATGCCCTTTGCTCTCGTCAGTGGTGCGCCTTAGGTTTTCTGCTCCTGGGTATATCCGGAAACTTTGGTACAAGAAATATGAATTCTATTTTGTTTTACCTTCAACCACACAGAATTTGACCAATACAAAATACACAGTTTAATGTATAGGCCTGTGACTTACATGGCTTCAGAAATATAAATGTCTTGAGGATGACAAAGTCGTAGTTACAATACAGCTTGCATGTCATGAAATGCAGCAAAGACGTCATAGAAATGTCCTTTCAGTGGCTCTCGCTGTAGGCAAGTGCTGCACATCTTGGGTAAATATCGTATGTCATAGAACTGTTGACCGTAGGTCTCTATTTGTATAAGGATTTAAATATAACTAAGCATAAATACTTCAAATGAAACTTATAGTTTCTACGTATTTGCGTACTTATTTGCATTGGTAAGTACAGTATGTTTCTCATGCTGTGTATAATTCATTATATTTCCAATCACTCTGCCCAAGTGCTAAGGTCCTTAACGTCTTCAAGCGTGAAATGATCTTACAATACGTACTCAGCGATCCAGTTTCTACCTTTCTGTGTCGTATAGTTAGTCCACCTTTTTATTGGCATCGCCAGTTTACAATCCCCTTATATTTTCCATTTTGTAACACATATTGTCTTTATTCCAACAGGTGCTAATAATAAGAACCTCTTCAATTAGATTACTTTACTGTAAAAAAAACCTTCTCAAAATGCAGAGAGGTAACTAAGTGTACGTTCAAGTCGCGTCACCAGAATGCAGGCAAAATAAAAACATAAACACACTTAACAAATCCCTCAAATACGTAGTGGTAAATTTTCTGATATTTGAAACCAACAAAAAAAAATGAAAACGGCATTCAGGAAAAAACTAAGATGTTTCTTGCCTCCTCCTTAAGAATGTACAGACTGAAGACTAAACATTTAATTTGAATGTTTGCTGCACGTGGGTGTGTAACGTGACCTGCCACCATGGGGGAACAACAGAAGTTGAGGATGTTTGCGAACAAAAAGCTGAGAAGTTAGATGGACGCACGAGGACGTGGCACGAGAACGGGAAAAACTACATAAAGAGGTGGTGCACTGTTTGTATTCTTCAACAAATACTGTTACGGTGATCAGAACTCAGAGAATGTTTTCGCGCATCACAGCGAATAAAAATTTCGTAAGATGTTAACAGGCAAATTCAACGTAACAGACACCTTACCAGAACTAGGCTAGGATAGGATGATGTTAATGAAATGAATCACCAAGGGACAGGGTCTCAAAATAACAAATGGATTCATTCGCGTTGGGATATTGTTTACAGAGGGGTTGTTGTGAATACGGCAATTAATTTCCCGGCCAGATGCCTGCAACTATTATATTATAAAGAAACATTTTGTTACATGTGGCTAGTTAGTTAATTAGTCGCCAGTCAGCAGTTAGGAGTCCTTATATTTTAATTTCTGTGGTTTAGGTCTTCTTTTGTCTGTCTCTCTCTACCGATTTATGATTGGCTTACCCCTTATATCTTGCATAACTTTAAATATGTATTTTGGGATACTATTTTATCGAAATACCTGCAATTATTCCGATTTTTCCTACAAATGTTTTTCCCACATTTTCCAAATTCTCTCGAGGGCTAGGGCCACTCTATTTCCTACAATTTAATTTCGCATATTTGTTCTCTTCATTTATTGCATGTGCAGACTTACGTGTTTCTAATCATTTCCCATTCGAGGCTAAAGCTTTTGTTTTATAATATGAACGTACGTTTTTAGGCGCGTGAGCAACATTGCGAAAACGAACTGTTAGCTTTATCATGTCTGTCCGCCCGCATGGAACAGCTCAGCTCCCACATGACGAATTTTCACAAAATTTTATACGGGAGGATTTTTCGAAAATTTCACGAGAAAATTAAAGTTTCATTAAAATCTGACAAGAATAACGAGTACTATACATGAAGACCTATGTACATTTATGATACTGTCTCCCCGAATACTCTTCTTAAAATGTGAAACATGCCAGACAAAAATTATAGATAAAATTAGAACACAATTTGATGTTCAATACAACTGTCCCGAAAATCGTGCCGTTTATGAGATAGTGTGAACAAATATGGTGGAGCCAGACCGGCCAAAGATGACAATATAGTACGGCGATGAAAAGATGAGATTTGCATGCCGGATAACCAAGGCAAGAACACAGACACGCACTCAAAATGTTTAACACTTATTGTGTTTCCACTGAGACAATGGTTGCGCGAACGCGCCACAATGTTAGGTTATAGGTACATTACCTGTCTTATTTTATTAATGCGTTTCGCTACCGACTTAAATCACTGCGACTCTCTGTAAATAATATAAAACATACAGGAATAAGAACGTCACGCTGATTACGATAATAGTCAAATAGTAATACCCACTAGTTGAGTTAACCCTTTAAAGACGAAGCCTATCTGTTTTATATAAGGACTCAGTGCGTACCGCGCTGTAAACACTCTCCACTTCGGTTATAAAAACCAGTCTCTTAATGTTTTATAAGGCAAAAGTTGCTGTTTGTTCTGAGATCCGTACAAAACACATAAACGCAATATGGGCACCACGTAGAATTTTTTAATGTTAAACCTGGTGGTATGTAAAGTTACCGCTAGGCTTTAAAAGGTTAATATTACAGCCTTCTGAAATACAAAATAGAAAATATAATAATACAGGGGAGTGCGCCGGCTAACGCCACATTTTAGCCATTGCGACAGTACGGCAGTTACATGCATTTAATTTGCTAAGGTTTAATGCGGTACCATCAGTCACCAAGAAATTCGGATCTACTGATCTGAAATAGGGAGACCTGCTTCTTCCAACAGCGTTCAAGAGACAAAGGGGTTCTTGTCACAACCCTTTCATCCAGAATTCAGCAGAAGTAACAATTGATGAGTTGCTACTTAACCACAAGCTGCTGCTGCTGCTGCTGCCAGAGTTTCTGTTTGCACTTCATGTCAGGCTCTTTGTGAACTTCTGTATGAAGATAGCATACTGCAGGAGGACAACGAAAACACTATACTCGAAGTGGCAGCAAGCCAAGCAGGGTAAATTCACAGCAGTGAAACGAGCAGTTATTTGTCAGACTCAACAATCAGCATGCAAGAGACACCACGACAAAAGCACAATTGCTTGATCCGTTTAAGCTAAATCCTTCAATTTATTATAAACATCACCGACGTAGCTCCAGATTTTGCTGAATGTCATGATCCATTATAATGGGTTAGGCTGTCCCCCATTCATCACTGTCATTTAGATGTATCTGGCTTTTTATTATTTAATCTTCTGGGGGTTTCTATACAAATGCTGGAAATATATTCACAAATAACATTCCTGCTAGCTGTCAGAGCCGCCAGACGTAACTTGCGAGACAAGTTATGGCTACAACACGCACCAAGAATTCCAGCCAACATGCTTTTCTTACTTAAAGCTTTGCTCGAACAAAAGTGCATGTGTAAAAGCTGAAGTTTTCCCTGTCCATACCGTGAAGAAGAAGAAGAAGAAGAAGAAGAAGAAGAAGAAGAAGAAGAAGAAGAAGAAGAAGAAGAAGTACGGCTCCAATCATTCTTACCCTCGGCGCTAGATGGAGGTCAGTGGTTAAATTCATGCGTTAGCCGCCAAATCACCCACAAACAACCCCTGCAGCCACTGAACAGGAGTCTGTGTGGAACCCGAGCCCACCTGAATGTTCTGGAGGACAGAAAAAACTTCTTGCCCCTACAGGCTTTCGAACCCCGGACCGTCCAGGCCATAGCCTATACCGACTATGCTACCGCGGCTCACAGGTTCAGGTATTTATGCTGAACAAGTCTGAGGTATCAATGCAGTCAATTTATTGTACCAACGAAATGCACACTGCTGTTCACATTTGGATGTTACATATATCGCTCCGACACGTTTCGGTAAACCGCGCCTACCGAAATGTGCAACTATGTAAAAAAGGGGGCCTGTTTACTGACAGCTGGTTTTAAACTTGGCATCACGTGCTCCCTGAAGATGGTGTATTGTCACTGAAACATGTCGGAGAGATATATGTAACATTCACATGTGAATAGTAGTGTGCATTTAGTTGGTGCAATTAATTGACTACATTTATCAAAACACTGCACGGAATAAACCACCTTAAAATAACTGAGGTATATTTGACACCCACGATATCACGTGAGCTATCGCTGCTCCAGAAAGTCTGGGCACGCCAAATAAGCCCCCCATACTGATCAGCACCCAACATTCTATCGGTACGGGATATCAGTCTTTGTCATAAACATGCAGTTCAAGTCGGTTTAAAAGCATATAATTCTATTACGTTGCCTGCTAGCAAGCACACCCTGAAGCGATACAGTGACTCTGAATGAAGCGTGGGGAATAACCCTGACAGGCGAAGTAGCGACGTATTGTAAGGCACTACACAAGCAACAACAAGCAAGAACTGAAGGCAACAAATGACATCAGAAAGGATACATTTCTAGATCAAGAGTCACACCCACGACGCATCAATGCGAAGTACGCATGCTGTTACACCACGCCATGTGCCAACGACGCTACACCACGAAGTATATTAGTGCAAACTACGCTACACCACGAAGTGTTAGCGCCAACTGTTACGCTATGAATAAGTGCTAACTACGCTACAACATGAAGCTGGTACGACGAGGAGAAGGAAAGGAAGAGGGCGATGATGATGATGATGATGATGATAGGCAGAAAACATAAAAATAACAATAAATTGGAATAAGTAGATCAAAAAGGATATATTGTGGAAGACAGGACGAACAAAATTACTAGAATAATCACGAAAATTATATAAACTAGACGAGAATGGGGGTGGGGAATAATGGTAATGAGAATGGGAAAACGGGAGAAGTAGGAAACTACTGGAGAAGAAGATGCAAGATAGTGAGAATACGAAGAACTAAACAAGTTCCCGACAGTTTTGCTGCAGTGGTTAACATGCGAGAAGAACTCTGTGCGTCACGTCACTTGATAACATAATACTGTGCTGCGTGGGCACATCCGATCAACCGAGCAAAACAACCGAGCAGAATAAATAATTTATCGTAACCTTGTGGATGCGATCGAACACAAGCCACAAACTGAAGAGTGCGTGTGTAGGCGAGTGCGTGTACGCCAAGCCACAACCTCCCTTGCGAAATAATGGATTTGTTTGGAAACAGGTCACTGGAACGCAGTTGTGTCTCCCTTCAGCTCCAGTCTGTGCCAGCTATAAATCGCACCAAATGTGATTAGCAAATGCAGTTTTCCAAGGAATAATTTCACAGTAGTTTGTACTCCCATAAACTTCAAACGCAGAACCGCAACGCATAAACTGTAGTCAAAACCACCCACTACATCCCACCTCTTCCAATGGACAAGAAAATGCAGGCCACATGCACTATACCCAGGACTTGCATCGGATAATACGTTGCAAAGCAACCACAATGATCTACCCCAACCATGAAAGATATCAGGTGTTACTTTAGGTTCTTAGCGACGTCTAGTAGACAAATGAGACACATACTGAAACATACCGTATTGTCAAAATATGGGATGATAATGGGGGCGTACGGCAGGTTAAAGTATGGCCCGGGTTGCCAAAAGATATTCTTACCAAAGCTTTCTGTGGTTTCCCCTATTCTCTGCGGCGAAAGAACAGTATCTTCCTATCTTCGACTTGGCTACGACATCTTATTTCCATATGTGTACTTAGTCACCACAGGCGATCTACCCGAGCTGCAGTTGAAACAACACCGTGAACCCATTAAACACGAAGCGTATCTGTTTTATATAAGGACTCAGTGCGTACCGCGCTGTAAACGCTCTCCACTTCGGTTATAAAAACCAATCTCTTAATGTTTTATAAGGTAAAGTTGCTGTTTGTTCTGAGATCCGTACAAAACACATAAACGCAATGTGGGCACCACGTAGAATTTTTTAATGTTAAACCTGGTGGCACACAAAGTTAGCGCTAGGCTTTAAAAGGTTAAGTAACATAACTATTGTTTGCTTACATAAAAATTAAAAGAAGCGTTCACATTTGCTTTTTGCATTTCGCATGCATTATGATTTGAACAGCAATAATTCTTCATCAGAACAATGATCTGATCTCACTTTCATTTAAGAGCGTTTCGTGTTCCTAAAATGTTACTAAACTCCTCAGTTGTTCAATAAATTCACAGTGCATAATTTCAAACAGAATTATGAGCCCGACAGAAAAAAAATAGCATTAATTCTATGAAGAAAAAAATTACTCTGCAATATATATATATATATATATATATATATATATATATAAAGGGGGCCGCGGTGGCGCAGTTGGTTGAGGCACTGCGCTAAAAACCGGCAGGTTGCGGGTTCGATTCCCGATGTTGCCATTGGTCGCCATCGTGTCGGTCGCACTATGGCCCCGAGGTCGACTCAGCCTCTAACAGAAATGAGTACCAGGAATATTTCCTGGGAGGTAAATGCGGCCGGTGCGTAGGGTTGACAACCTTACCACCTTCAAGTGCCGATTGTCTAGAAATCTGGGAACCTCAACCTCCTGGAACCCTAAGGGCCTGTCCAGGCCTGTAACGGGATTGCTTTACCTTTTATATATATAAAGAAGTGATTCATACCTAATAAAGAACACAGACTGCTTCCATGAAAAGACGGTGTTGTGAGTTGTTCGTATGGAAATCATCACTGTTTATTTTAAGAATCATACGAAATATACAAATTCTGCGTGGACAAAACGCAAACTTTTAGCGTTAAATGTGGCCGTACATACAGCAAACATTACGCTTCACAGGGTTAACACAGTTTATGTATAAACAGATAAGGAATATATACACAATTTTAGTCAGGCAGCCTCTTTTTAAATGCCTACGTGCAAGAGGAGGAGAGGCTAAGATAACACTAACCTGCAATCAACACAGACGTGCGGATAAAGGTTCCAGCTTTCTATATACGTTTCGGGACAGCTTCTGTCTCCAACTTCAGGGCACTTTAAACAGAAAAAACGAGTAAACTCCTCCGAAATTCCTGAAATTATGTACGAATACACATGGCCACTGCCCCATATCCACGGAAACTGGAGTGTCAATAACGCAAATATTTCTGTAATAGACTGAGTAACAGAGTAATAGACAGATGAACGCAACTGACTCGAAACAGTGTCCAATAGCGGATTTGATAGTACCGGTGTTATTTTCTCCGAGTTCTAGTGACAATGTATCGCTCTTCATGCCTACACACACACACACACACACACAATTCTACAATCTGCAGCACTGGATGTGCTGTGAGATGAAGCATATTTTAATGTAGGACCACGTGACTAACGCGAAGAAAGATGAAAGACGGAGCAAGGTTCACAGTGCCTAACGATTTACTTCAGTATGTAACTCTCCAGACTTCACGAACTGTATCAGTCACAGACCATTTACGTAAATGAGAAATCGATACGAAGCCAACTTTGCTGGAAGGCAGAAAATCATCTGTAAACAACGTTGGCATTATGACACTCAACCTCAATACAGTCTTCATTAAATGACGGGGCAACTTTCCAAGAACACATTAAATCTATTAAGGCAGGTCATTTTTGTGTTCTTGAAGCTCTCGTACGTAAATAATGACCCCTTACCACGTCTGTTTCAAGTGCTAAACGGTGAACATAAAATGAATAAACCCCTTGATACGGCGTCTCTTGAAAACAATACTATTACAAACTTGCAAACTTCTGAACCACGACAGCAACGTGTTAAGAACTTATTGTTAAATGAAATAACTTTATACTCCAATTTGCCAAGGAAGCAAGTGAGACAGAGTGCGTTCAGGTATTACCACATTCTATGCAAGAAGCGAGAAATTTTACTACTTGTGCCCAATGCCGTCTACAACAAAGGCCCTCACCCATTGAACACAGGGCTGCGTGCTTTCACGGGGTGTGACTGAATTTGGCCACAAAAGTAACTGTAGGGATTAAATTATAAAACTGTTTAAAAATTCAGAAATATTTATGCAGAAATTTAAGCACAATAATACGTTATATCACGTCATCTCTTCTATAAAATTAGTAACAGCAAAACGCATTTCACTTAAATTTAATACAGAGTGTCGCACTAAAACCTAGTAAATGCATTTAACCTTCGTTGCACTTGTCCATCATGATCGAAGCTTCACAAGAATGTCAGCTAAACTTCATCACATGTCTGACAGCTAAGAGGAAAGCCCCTTTTGAGAAACGTACAGAAAGTTTTGAGTTTCATACCAAGCACACTTACAGTTGACCAAAAACCCGAAAGCCAGTCTCGTGGTACAGGCTTTAAGGCATGTTACCCACATAAATATAAACTGCAAACTGCTGAAGCATTTTGCAGCTGAAACCTCCACGTGAAGTGGCACATTACGTTTTACGGATACATTACCTTACCCACACTTTGTTCAATATATCTGTGCCACACAGACGTCACGCCTGTGTGTTACCACGTACGGTCGTGGGACAAATGTAAAAATAAAACGTACAATTCTAATCTACGACAACACAGATTAATAACAATAAAAAAATTATAACACTGTTTTGCTGTTTTACATAGTTCAATTCCCTTGGTGGATGTCATAAGATTATTTAGTGTGCAAGTGTGCATATATTTTGCAGTTGCAATGCGCATGCTCTGTGACACTTCGTATGGACATAAATTATTCTTTTGTGCTTCTCAGTGTTTGTATTAAACACAAAAAATATTTACATGTTAACTTCAGACAGTTACTGAAAATTTTATTTTATGTCACACAATAATTTAGTTATGATGAGTCATTTTGGAAAACAAAGAAAAATGTATGATTCAACCTTGACACAAACTCTACGTCACACCTGAAGAACGTGTAACAAAATGTAATTTGCCGAACAATTTCAAGTGTCGCTCCTGATAAAACATGCTACAAATTCTGCAGAGGAGATTCTCATAAATACATTATTTGCAGCTCAGTTCACTACTCTTTGGCCAGTAACTTCTGTTAGCTGTGTTTATGCATACTTTTTTCGAAGGCCACAAAACGCAGCCACAATATGGAGGAAGGCCGGTGCATGGCGTTGTCCACCTACCCCATACAGCGCCGAGATTAAAGAGCTATACTCCACCCCCATCTGGGCCTCATGGCCTGTTCTAGAACGAAATTTACCTTTACTTTTACCCCACCAAATAACCACCACGCATCTGAAATTTAGAACTTGTCTGACTCACGGCTTGAACTGAAGATATTCAAAATTTTGAACGTACGCAACAAGTAGTCATTCTGCGGTTTTCATTCATACGACAGAACAATACAACCGATTTATTTACTCATTTATTTATCCATTAACTTTACCTCTTTATAATACCTATTTCTTTCTTACTTGCTACTTCTGCTTCTTCCTTCCTTCACATCCATCACCCGGAACTAACTGTCCTGATTCATAATTGTTCTGAAAGCGTTAAGCCATTTAGGTATTTGTTACGACTAAGTCACTTGAGAGAGAGCTTCGAAGCCTACAAGAAAAAAATTGTTATCAAGGGAGAATCTGGCTAAAGTGATCATTTTGCATTCCCTCAAAACTTGGTCCAAACGGAATTAGTCTGTTTCAGATATTGCGCGAAATCTACTGAATGTTGCTGCCTTACATCTAACAGACAAACTGACACTACCACTGACTCACAACGCCGACCAAAGACAGCTACGTACGCTCTTCTCGTTCTTAGCCAAGGTGGATACATTATGACGTTCCTAATTAATGAATTCGTGACTCGGCCTTCAAATTCCGTTCAAAGACGATTGATGGGTGAGAGGAATATATATATATTGCTGGTCACGATTAAGGGTCTCATTTGCTTATCTCATTTTGTAGCAGGTCACAGCCACACCGTTAGGTCTTGAATAACAAAATATTAAGGCGTAAGATGTTAGACACACACACACACACACACACACACACACACACACACACATACGCGCGCTAGCAAAGGCGTATTTAACCCTTTAAATCCCAGTGGTTACTTTACGCACCACCAGGTTTAACATTCATATATTTTGCATTCTGCCAACAGAGTATAGGCCTCTTGATGTGTTTTGCATGGATCTCAGAACAAACAGCGACTATTCCCCTGACTGGTGTTCATTACCGAGAGAGAATGTGTTTACTGTATGGTACGAGTTGAATATTAAAATATAGTTCAGGTTAGAATTCGTCTTTAAAAGTCAATACACCTTAACAGGGCAAACAGAATCGCGGCAGAGGGGGTGCTGGAACACTGACTTCACAGACCACGAATCTGTTCCAAAAACGCACTTGACATGTGCACAGCCAATCATCGTTTACTAACACACACACAACGTCTAGCACTGAACAGCTAATAGCGTCACATGGCTTGTATCTAATAGCCCAGGAGTAACGTACCCCCTGTGCGGGCCACGAAGTCATATAAGGGGAACAGAGGTATAGCTCCACTCATTCTTAACGTTGGCAATGGATGGGGTGGGTGGTCAGCTTCATTCGCCGACCGCTTTACCGACGGATAAACAGCCTGCCGTGTTACTTGCATGGCTGAGTAGAAACCAAAGCCGGTTTGGGCGAATTGCACAAGATAAAGTCTTTTTCCCTTCCCGGAATTCAAACTACGACGCATTTGCTGTGCAGTCCGTAGCCTAGTCACTACACCGACTGAGCTGTCCCAAATACGTAAGCAGAACAGTTCGAACAGTTACCCATGACAGATTCGAACTCATGACCGCAGCGTTCGTGCGGTCTTCAGACCCCACAGTCGCACTGACCGGCGAGCAAAAAAACGTAATTTTAGTCACGCCTCATGAGTGAATCTAATTAGGCTAATGGATGTAGGAGAACACAGAAAGGACCATGCTTGGTTAAACAACGCGTCGATCTGTAAAGCAGGCCGTCTGAAATAATAATGGGATGCATCCAGGTGGCAAAGCCATGACACAGCTATGGAAAATGAGGCAGCTGTCAGATTAGGTGGTATCAGTCACTGGAATCACTGTCGCAGATACAATAACCCTCGTGACAAGGCGATTAATTGGCACTGAGAGATCATGTACGTCATCACGTACTCTATGTTGGCTGCGAATTAACCAACGGACACTTCATATCATTGCAAAGAATGCCACAATGTCAAATCTGCTCGCTGTCGAAGACCAGTTACCTGATGGGCACGAAAGGGGTTAAGTACGTCAAGGTGTATTTTACGTAGGACATCATTACGTTATATTCGTCTTTAAGGCGATATTTTAGATCACAGTACAACAAATTCCATGAATACTATATACCACATTCATAGAAGTTTTGAAAATATTACAAGATTAAGTACTAATCGACTTGTTCAAATTAGGAAGCAACATTCTATTACGGCACAACCAGAACACTACCTACAGCACAAAACCAGTAATACTTTTAAAACACCGTTTCATACAAGGGAAACAGTTTAACAAACAGAGTTAGGGTCTCAGATCACAGTTTTGTGTCTTTTGCAGTATTCGTACAAGTTAATACTATTCACGTGAGATCCTGTTAAGTGAACGCAGTCTAAAACAGTACACCCGAAACTGCATTCCGCAAACGTACGCTTAACGAGATTCCACGAACTTCGTAAAAACAACATTTTACAGAAATTTTCTATCGCAAATTTAAACCCAACATCTTTCACCTCGGTATACACCTATTACCAATCACACAAATCATGAAAATACTTACATCTACACAGTCTATAGCCTCTAACATTCGGATGTGCTCTACGTACTCTTGTGCCTCAATGAAGGAGTATCGACTTGTAATTGTCATAATAACATTTTGTTCGCACTAATCATCTCTACGGTGCCCCACACGCATTCCCTCCAGTTCATTTTATTTGATTTTATGTCTCTAATACTAGTACGTTAAATGCAACAACTCTAGAGCTCCTGCTCACGTAAAATTATCCATTCTCTTACTTAATATTTATTACGTCTAAATTTTCATTTTATGCTTTCTTTTCCAGCATCATCAGTCTGTGTTCCTACCTTACAGCAGGGGTGGCCAATCAGTGGAATCAGCGACAGGTTTCTCACCGACTGCGACTTGGGCTGGCACCAATGATGCTGACACCTGGCACGACCTGAAAATTGAGCAGTTAACCAAATTAGACTTTACTGTGTAAATGCAAAGTGATCCTTGTGCCTATGAATCACACAGTCATGATAGAATAAGAACTGAAATTGTAGGCCTCTGAACTCGTAACCAGACGCAGGTCAGCAGTGAGCTTGACGGCCCGGCCACTCTGTCAGCCAGGAAAGGGCCCCCAGTACACCCACGTGACAAATGGCTGACTGGATATCAGTCTAGAAGCGTTCGCTGGTGTAAAATATATGTTTGTGTTGTTACTTTGTGTTTTCTTGGGGAAAACCTACAGAATCTTATCCATAAGAAGACACAATATCCTACATTTTTTCGGCAGTGCCTATAAGCAAGTATTTTCGAATAGTAACGAACCCTTAGATTCAGATGTCAGACGTGTCTCGCAAACGAACCTATTATCAGGATATTTGGTGCCCTCACAGCGACTATCGTTTGCATGTCTCTCATAACAACTACACACTGTATATCCCAGAAGATGGACACTTGAGAGCTGTGAAGTTCTCACAGCTCTGTTGGTGAAGAAAGGACTCTACTGGGGAGTTTGGACATGTCGGAGGAAGGTTATATCTCTATCTTCAGGGACAAGCAGGGCTAGGGACAAATAGATTCTTCATATGGTACCGTCACTCCTCCGAAAAGTCTGTGACTATTCCCTATTCAATATGGTATAACATCCTCAGAGACTTGAATATTCACAAAAAAAAAACTGTCCAAAATATGTGACTAACATTACACATCTCTCGCAAGTTCATCATGGCGATACTGATGCAATGAGAACGGCTGAAATCCGCAAAGAAATATGAAGAATGACATTAACGTAGTTTATGCTCCGAGGTCGGTATGTAATATGTTTTACTCGTACGGACCATTACGCACACAATATTATATACTCGTACATAATAACGTATGACTTGGTGTACCTTCAGGCACTGAACTGTATCTCAGGCTGCCACGACATGGGCAGTTCTGAAGAACTCTGGCTTCAAGGACGGGTTTCAATGAGCGCAATCATACTCCTTGGGCAATGTGTCAGTGTTTTGTCTTCCGCAGCCAATAATCGAATTACAGAGGCACACGAATGCCGAAGTGGGGAGCCTCGCGTATACCACTCAGCAAGAAAGAGATTCAAGAATTTGATTTAAGAGATTTAAATCGCATCATGTCATGTCTGCCCAGGGAGTCCACGTGTACTGGGCCCCCACGAAGGCTAAGGCAGTGTGCAACCATAGCCCATTACGGAACATAAACCTGCATGGAATCAAGCAGTGTTATGGATGGAAGAAGCGCGCAGCTTTGTTGTAGGCATCACATCAACCACGCAACTCACATATAAGTAGTTTAAGTAAGCAATAGCCCGCCTGTTTGTATTGCTTATGTTCAAAGAACAGTAGCAATTTGTGAACCTAAAATAGAAGAAAGCATTTGAAGGAGATACAGGCTGACAGCGGGGTACCTATACACATAAATACAGCATGTGGATGATAATATTAATCATGGAGATTAATGCTGACATTAAACAGTTTCCATAGTTGGGTCCATAAGGAACAAGTTGAATTTGTTGTTATGATGTCAAGAGGCACTTAACCCACATAAATATAAAGCATAATGAGTACTAATATCTCAACATTTAATTAAAATTACACGCAACGTTAAGTCTGTAAGGTAACATGTGGAGAAGTTCTAAATCTTTATCAACAACAGTGTGAGAACCATAAACGCGCAACATATGCAGAATACAACATTTTTCTACAGGTGCAATATGTACGTAACGAAATCCATTGCTTTAACTCCTATTTTCGGTTTAACTTCGAAAACAAATAGGCCTATTCACCTTTTTCCATGCCAACAGACAAATCAATGCTACTCTACAAATCACATGGATCCGAAGCCACAGTCACATTCAGCAGTTAACTTACAGAAAGAGAATTTATTTACAAAAACACTAATCACCAACAAATGCACAAAGAGTGTTTTATCATCAATCGTAACACACTCCTACATGTGTCGACCCTGCTGGCTCATCTTCAGGGAGAACTTTTTTGTTATCGTTACACTAAGGTTGCACTTTATCGTTGAGTGAGAGTGTGCTGTTGACTGTGTACTGTGTACTGGAGGCGGGAACTCTCTGCGGTCCCGGCCTGCAGGCCGGTTAACCTTTTAGAGCCTAGCGGTAACTTTACATACTACCAGGTTTAACATTTAAAAATTCTACGTGGTGCCCACATTGCGTTTATGTGTTTTGTACGGATCTCAGAACAAACAGCAACTTTTGCCTTATAAAACATTAAGAGACTGGTTTTTATAACCGAAGTGGAGAGTGTTTACAGCGCGGTACGCACTGAGTCCTTATATAAAACAGATACGCTTCGTCTTTAAAGGGTTAATATACTCACAAACTAATATTTAATTTCTCCTGTTCAAATGTCTTAAAGAAAATTATTTTCAAGACTTCAAAATAACAAGTCCAAAAATTATTGCAAAATTACCGTGCTGTACAGGTAAACTGTATTTGTTGCCATATAAGTTCACTAGCTCTAAGATTTTCCTCTGACATTTCTCAGCATGTTTTCATCGTGTACACTAATGGAATTTCGTAACAGTGGTAAGAAATTTCGAGTTCTGCTTGCTTATCATTAACAAGTGATACAGAAGGCGCAGGTAAGGTTTCGGTCTATTAAAATGTGCTGCCCTGGCGTTCGAAAGAAGACACTAAGAAAGACAAAGATAGTCCTCCATCAGGATAACCAGCAGTTACAGTCATGACACTTTTATTGGACACGTTTCCCCTGGCATACTCTACGTGTAACAATACTACTGGCAAGAAGCATGTAAAATGGCTTACCGCAGAGCTTAACCAACGTGTCATTACATCTAAAAAATAATAAAAGGATTGCCTTTGTTCTTTTAAAACGAATTCGTATTCGTTGAAATATACTGAGGGATGATGCGGCGCCTCAGCGGGGGGCATGAAATTCTTTAGATGCAGACCCCTGCAGATCCAATTACGGGTTCCTTTCTTTATTCTGCAATTCTCGTTCTCTTTATTTCCCCCACCTTTCCCAGTGACCTCGTTCTTATGTTATCAAGTATTTCAAGCACTGAAGTTTACAGTCGTATTCTTGTTTGTTTTACATCAGGGTGTACCTTCTTGTTTGTTCTTTACACACGCTTAATACCAGTCCATTCATTTAAACTCTTAAGCAAACTGCGGTGCTTTTCTTATATAGAACACCGAGACCAACAGCGTGGAGTCTGGACACTTAAATTATTCCTACGTCCTGCAGTTCACGGGAACTGATGGCCTCTATTTCAGAAAACAGTTAACAGAAGCGGTTAGCAGCATGACACACAAGCACCTCATTTCATCGGACGAAAATAAGCAGTAACAAAATACACCCGATTGAAAAGTGAACTGACAGAAAATGAAATTACAAGTAATGATTGAATCTACAAATTCTATCAGGATTTTTTATTTCCAGCATTTACTTCATTCTGAGAAGCAGTTCAAGGAATTCTAATACCTGGAGTGTTTTATCTCAATCGGTGGGGAAGAGGGGGGGGGGGGCGAGGAGGGGGACAGCAAACAATTACAGAACAACCAAGATACTGATACTGCGAATCATGGCAATGTGTCAGATGACTGTATCTGACAAAAGGCACAGCTACACAATCATCCACGAAATTCTTACCTGCAAATCCAGCCTTCATTTACTCTAAGAGCAAGACTTCAGCCCACTGGAGGCTGAAGTTCTAAAGCGACGAAGTCTCGCCCCACCACAAGAATAAAACAAAATCTATACGGAACTCCACCTTAAATGCACTCGTTCGTTTATAGCGCCCGTACGAGAATCGTCAAAGTCAACGTACGTAACAGATATCCGTTTCTGCTACTGAAGGTAAAATAATTGTTAAGCCCATTAATTTTTGTGATTCTTTTAGTTAGGCGAGAACCCACCGCGTTCGAAATATCTGTGGTGGGACTGTACAAATATGTAGCATTTGAAACTGGGAAAGATATTAGATAATACAAGCCTATATTTCACAAAGAACTGCCGGAAGCACAACTGTGGAAGAAATATACACTATGATAAGGACTTACCAGTTACTACATCCGTCAGTACATTATTATGGTAATTATTTCGCGAACGGTAAGATTCAAGGGGCGTCTAGCATGTAGGGGGAGAAACAAGAAATGTACACTAGTTTGGTCGGAAAGTAAAAAAATGATACAATTTAATACATATATATATTACAGGGTATTATTAAACACTTCAAGTATGGCATTATAAAAAGTACTGAAAATTCGGCCCCTGTCTCTTAGGAAATACATATTACAGAACATTAAAAAAGTACAGCGAGTCAAGTATTACAGGAATGACAGCTGAGTTGTACCGTATAATAATAGTCATGACTATTTAAATTATTGGAGTTTCAATGATTAGCACGCTTAGGCAGAGCATCGCGCTAGCCTGTAACTGTTTTGTAACAAAGTCACTGCTTTACTACAGCACTGCACTAAACACTGATTGAATTCTCCTTTAAGAGGTTAGTTTTTCACGTCTTAACACAATTTGTGACACGACTCTTCGTCAGATGGAGAATGACAAAGGGTGACTGAAAACAGGGGCGGTATTTAGGTAATGTCGCACTTAAAATTTTCTAATTCCAAGTGAAGAATTTAACATCAATGTAACAGAAACATGTCTGATACTTTCACTCTTTAACAAACGTACAAGATACTTTGACATAATGCAATTACTTGCCAAGTTCAATGTTTCTGACTTTGCATACGTCATTGAAATTCATGGCATTTTGTTGAATACATGACTTACACTGCTGAGAATGTTAGAATATTTATCCTTCTAAGAGATTTCTATCCTTCAAGATGAGACCACCAGGTTTTCTCGAAACGTCGGGCATCAATTAGCCGGTAATGCAGCCACATCTCACAAGAACAGAGAACTAAACCCAATAAAATAGTGCTTTTGTTACAGTATGCCATCAATACGTATGCCTTGCATCTATTTTCAGAAAGACAGTGTATACTGTTGCTGTCATGGCTAATAAAACGTTAGAAAGTAGAAATAAACATCTTAATTGACCGCAGTGACAGCATCAGATTAACAATGACGTACTCACAACACTGAATTAAATGTAATTGCCATACACGTGCCTGTGCTTACCACAAACTCTCGTGTTATGCTAGCCACAACTGAAAACTGTAAGAAGTGTAAAAGACTTTAGTGCCACCTGACACATTTCGTGTTAACTGGGATGTGGTCACTGTTGGGCACACCTGTCGCAGTGACCAAGTTGTTAAAGTCAGTTTGCTGTGTTGTCCTGCAAAACCACAGGGTGAGAGGATAAAACGGTGAACAGCACATACACTTTTAACCACCATCTGACCTTTTCAACGATATATTTAACCCTTTAAATGCCTTTCATTTTTTTTCATGTGTTCTCTTATAAAGCTGTTACAGCTTAGGCTGTGGCATAACTAATAAAAAATACTTTACCCTATTTTACAACCATTAATTATAATGGAATATGACAGTAACATGTACTACAGAAATGATGTAAAACTGAGATCTAGATTACTAATACAATTAACACAATGGCACATCTGTACTTTTTAATTTCGATAAAGGCCTGAAGATGATCAAATTGATCGAAACACATTGCCAAAATACTATAAATTAATAAATAGCATCACTAAGTAGTTGTGTCGGCGGTATTAAGCCTTTATATTGTCACACAGCAGAACGGGGTGTTTAACATAACATTAACCCTTTAAAGACGAAGCGTATGTTTTATATAAGGACCCAGTGCGTACCGCGCTGTAAACACTCTCCACTTCGGTTATAAAAACCAATCTCTTAATGTTTTATAAGGCAAAAGTTGCTGTTTGTTCTGAGATCCGTACAAAACACATAAACGCAATGTGGGCACCACGTAGAATTTTTTAATGATAAACCTGGTGGTACGTAAAGTCAGCGCCAGGCTTTAAAAGGTTAATAAAAATGTAGCGTAATTTGTCCAAATATCACTTCCTGCTAACGGACCCTGTTCGTCCAAAACAGAACATACATCACGTTCCCTATAATCCATTAACTACAGGACGTCCCTTTATATGTAAGAAACTTGGTGCATAAGAGTAGAAGTGCTGTACGGCTGTCTGATTCTTCTTTCTTAGTCCCTACCTCTGTCGACCTACTCACTGTTGGTGTAGAGGTTACTGTTGCACATGATCACACTCAGTGACAAACACACACATACAAAACCATCGGTAGGACTCCTCTGGACGAGGGATCGGCCAGTCGCAGAGACTTCTTACCTGACAACACACAACAGTTACAAGAGACAGACACCCATGTCTGCGGCGGGATTCGAACCCGTAATCCCCGTAAGTGAGCAGCCGCAGACTCACGCCTTAGACAGCGCAGCCACCTGGATAGGCCTGTCTAATTCTAAAGCTAAATTAAATGGAATTATGCCACTGTCAGAATATTCATCTGGTCCATACAAAAGTACAGTGAAAATCCATGTAAAAGGACACCTAATAAATGAAAATGAGACCAAGATTTTAACACAGAAGGTCTCATTCAATATTTATTTTCGTCTTGTCACATAATTCCCTCTAGACTGAGATTCCTGGAATTTATCCGAGAAGAGAGACTACCGTCCAATGGAGAATGCTGTTCGACAGCAGAAAAATCATACAAACACCACCTACGAACAAAGCAGAGATATACTTTTCCCTGTCAACGCCACCAAGTCATACAGGGAGTAGACTTAACAGCTGCATTCATTCTTAATCTCGGCATCAGACGGAGGTGAGTGATCAGCCTCACGTCCCGGCCGGTTTACCCCCGGGAAAGAATTCCCGCTACCCACTGAACAGGAATCTGGGTAGGGCCCTGCTCCTGTCGAAAGTCGAACGCGTAACTTCTAGTCCGCAGCATGTTCACTGTACCGACTATCCTACCCGAGCCAAATTTATGGATAAACTAGGAAATGGACACAAAGAAGAAATACAAAAGAAGGGAATAACTACATAGCTGAAGATGGATAACCTACTGCATGGTAACGGTATAACGTACGCATGTAGCATGGCATGGTAACGGTATAACGTACGCATGTAGCATGAATGTTCGCACGTACGGTCAGGTTAAGACATGATATACTGACCTGCACTAGGTATTTTGTGTGGAACATTTTATAGCCAGACGTGAGCAGCTGTTTTAAACGAAGCTGTCTGCAACAGAAAATACTGGGGCCTTTCAGATTCCGCTACAAGCAAGTTCTACACATAGCTGACTTATCCGACAACAGATGCTGGGTAGCTGATGGAAGTTTCATGGTAATTTTGAGACACATATGTTGAAACACTTGGAACCTAAACTCGTATTCAAACCAGACAAATTCAAACATGCCTAACATGCGACAGATTTAGTACAGAAAAACCCGGTGCAGTGATAAAGGCACGGTTGACTTCGGAGCAGGACGATCTCATGTTACGTTCAGTAGCCTTTACTTGTTCAAACAGGTTGAAGTCTGCTAAAGCAAGGCATAAATGATGGCATATTGCGAAAACAGTGAACCGTCCGCAGAGAACGTTCCGGTTTTGAGTATCAAGTACAGCGATTTGTAGGGAGATTTCGAATTCTGAACCTGGCACTGTCCAACACAAAATGTGATACTACACTTAATTATAAAAATAAATACTATATATATTTTATAGGATTCCTGTAATAATGTGAATAAATTGGGGCCGTGCCATGGCTCAGAAGGTTAGCCGCCGGCCTCCCACCGCGGAGGCCCGGGTTCGATGCCGGGGTCAGTCCATGTGGGATTTGTGGTGGACAAAGTGGCACTGGGACAGGTTTTTCTCCGAGTACTTCGGTTTTCCCCTGTCAGTTTCATTCCACCGGTGCTCCATTACTAGGCAAACGACAAAAAAAATAATAATCGTCATAGGTTGCACAAGAAGCCTTAAGGCTTTGGTGCTGCTGTAGTGTCTGCTGCGGGGCCCTTCACCACTAAATGTTGATAAATTTATTGTAATATGAATCAACTGCCGATGAACACGTTTCAGCTCGTACCTATGAACTGTAACACGTGGGAGGATCGCATTAAGGAGACTTTAATGGGACGTTAGTGTAGGGAAGGCCGGCTCAACCCGTGGCTTCCGGGCAGTTATGTTGACCGTGACATAGTGCTGTGTTGTCCGCGGAGACATTTGAAATGAGAAAACGTCTTTTTAACCCTTTCCCTAATAAAGCTGAAACAGAACGCGGACGTAGTTTCGTAAACCTCACCATCTATTTATTTATGGAGACATTACATTACTAAATCATTTTGTAAAACTGTGCTAAAAATAGCGACACAGTATCCTATGTTGTGAAAACCATGCTTAAGTACATTTTTCCAATTATCACTATATTTTTATTAAACCTATCGTACGGAAAAATAGACAAGTAAAATAACGCATATAATTATACGTAGCCTTACTTATACATTTTCACTCTGTGTATTAATTTTATGTTTCCCGCACGCAGCCCAAATTTTGCCGAAGTTGCTCGCACCACATAAAAGGTTGAGCGGGCATAGTGTGCGGTAAACATATAAAATTGTATTGGCAGTACTAGTTAGGAAAGATCAACTGGAGGAAATTCTTTACATAAGAAGACAGCACTACGAACAGAAACTCGAAAGCGTTGAATGGATGACAGGGTTCAATATGGTGTCAAATGGCGGACTTCAGTGAAAGCCGTAATCCAGTTTCTATTTTCATAAAATCGAGCAGCGTCCAGCCCACAAATAAAGTGCAGAGTCCTCGTTCACGTACTGCAACGTCTGTCCCCTAACCGCAACGTAGAGGCTTCTGAGAGGCTTCCTTCATTTATGCTGTTAGTGCTGATCTCCAACTGAAGAAAGAACGTATCGACAATCAATACCACTAAGCTAACAAAATATAAGTCTGAATCGAAGGGCGTGTCAAGTGTTTGACACATAACCACCATTACACAGTTTAATACTTTTAAGTGCATTCTGCCTGACCATTCCAGTTTCACTAACCACACCCGGCTATACATGCTGCATCAGCATAACAGCTAGCAAACCAAGTAGTAACTGGACTGACAAGTTAATAAGCCATACGTGTTGTTTACTTTTGTACAACAGTGGCTTTCTGCATTGACTATATTTCTGTAATTCATTGCACTATCAAATGTGGGTAATTAATTTCACTTTAGGGTCAAATGGGGATATTTCAAAGTCACCGCGGCCCAGAAACCGTAGACAGGCATACATATATATACAGTCTCACATTGTTTACCCCTTATATTCCATGTTCTGTCTAGTAATAATGCCTTCTTTCGTCCTTCTGTAGTATATGCAGTCAATTAGGAAAGCCTTTCATCGATGAAAGACCCAAAACAATTTTAAACAAGGATGAAAAATCAGACAGAGCAACTGCTAGTAACTTTCTTATCGTGTTTCATGTTAAGACGTCACTACCTAAGACTATATAGCGTCGATGATACGTCATAAATTGGACATCATCTGGAAGGAAATTGTCGAGGCTTAAGAGAGGTAACATACTGGCAAATACCTGGCAGGCCTGAGCAAACTCATGGATATCAACGGGATAGTCACTGTCCCGACGGATATTCGAACCACGCACCTTCCTAGTACAGAGTCTAGAGTACCACGAAAGGTCGCAGGCAGATCGGGCGACCTCCAGACAAGGCTGGAACCTCAGGCCTGAACACAAACAGGAAATTCGCCTGGACATATTTAGGAAGAGTATGACAAACAGCAGGCTTTACAGTCGACAGACCATCGGGTACGTACAAGTATTCCGAGTGCGCATCCCCCTCTTCCCGAATAAAAATCTAATCATTACCACTACGCCAACCTGACTGGCATATTACAGTGCTTACAACTTCGTGTTACCACTTACCTTCAATACGATCAGCTGTCTGATAAACTGTAAGCCCGCTCTCCATAGGCCGTTTTGATTCAGCGCCAAAAGTGCACTCTTTCGCCTCACCATGACTTCAATTTCCAAACCACAGAACACAAGGCCTTGCCTTGCTATACTGACATGCAGTATGGACACAAACCCCTCCAATCTCCCAGTGGCTTTTACCCCTCTACCCGCCTGGCCACTACAAGCCGCACGTGCTTTCAACTAGGTTCAGTCCCCGGTGAGGCTGGCACAAATTGCCCTGATCAATGTGGCGATTGTCCATTAGCTTGTTTACTCGTACCGCCTCCTGCTACTCGTCCCAAGCGATTTACAAATGAATGATGACAGAAGAAGCATTTAGATTCAAGTGTCGGACAGTGTTACAATAAAGTAACTGCCCCATTCAATAAGTTTACTTTCAGCGTCTATACCGTCGTCATATGCAGATTGCACAAATATGTGTACTGCAGTACATACATTTTACACAAACACCAACGACCGCGTATCTCGCTGATGATGTGCCTTGTTTATTGAAGATAAGCCCGTATAGTTACAAAGCTATGGAGAGTACAAACACAATGCATGGGATCATACGACATCTATTTATTCCGACAAATAGGCACAGAGTTGCTTCATAAAGTGAATGTGTTGCAAGGAAGAAGTTATACCAATGAACCACTTACGAATACCAAATTAAACCTAAATTTGTATAATTCATTACAATTATGCAGAGGATGACGATGCAATGTGTGTTATGATTGGCGGACATTTATGAAAGGTAGTAACTTAAAAAAGTATTCTCTGTTCACACAATAAGGGACACTGGGTGGAGGTACTATACCCCTCGTTCTTAACATCAGCACTAGACATAGGTGAGTGGTCAAATTCTTCTAATTGACTTGTTGAACGTAGATTGTCAAAAAAGTAAAATTTGACATATTTTTCTAGTACTGGCAGAAAGCTTCACTTTTTATAGCCCAGTGAGTTACAAAACAGTACACAATGTCATCACATTCGCTTTCGACTACATTAAACACTATCATGCACACGGTCGGTGGTTTCGACAGCGTGAAATAATAAAGGTAACTCAAATGGCGGCATGATTTGTAAGTTATTAGAATCCCACAGCTTTGCCGTGGAGGTTTTGTTACTGGATAACGTACTGGCACTACATTCATCAGTTGCAGATACATAATTTTCGCATATACTTGCAAAGAACAGTACGGCAGGGTTCTCGATTTTGGGGATGAAGGTGAGCCAAAAGCAACTGCACTCACACGCTCAGATCCGAAAATATTCCTCCAAAAAGTACTGAAACTGACAACACGAAATCCATAAACTAAAATCCGATCACTTTGGGTTTCCAGTGCATGGAGATATTCAAGTTACCAAAATATTCAAAGACAACCCGAGTTTCAACAACTTCCGAAACAGGCTACCCGCCTTCGCATGCTCGTTTGGTTTAAACTGAAGGTTTCAGCAACTGATAAACACACACAGACACCGCAAGTACAAAGCCATATACGAATATACATTTCAATGTTTTCATGGCTTCTATATTTGATTCAATTTCGGGCTGTGTTCTGTAACAGTATTAAGAATGGCAATGGATTACGCTTTAGTGAACAGCGCAGTGTGAGTTGATTGGGTTTTACTGAAGTGATTGCAGCAGAATATTGTCACATAGGATGAGCAATTACCAGTGACATGTGCGTGTTGGTGGGTTAGTTTTGAAGTTGGGCATTGCTGCGTGTTGTTAACCACCTGCCCTGATCGTCCCATGAACACACTACCTTGCCAAATAATTGTGTGAAATCGTTCTGTCTCACCACACACACACACACTCGCATTAACAACAACGATATTAACACGCAACATGTCACGCAAACACTAAAGCTGTGCTAAATGAAATAACGGAAATTGTTGAATTTCCACAACCTGCAATTGCAGTTGTGACAGACTGCTGTCACGTTTGGCCACAGCCTGAGCAATCTAATGTACAGGAGATCTTCTATACATGCTTTTTATATTAAGGTCTCATAAAAGGTAAAGTTGTACCCATAAGCAGTATGAAGGCGTATAGGGGGTGGAAACACTACATGGTAAGCCTCACGCTCCGGCTGCTTTACCTCCGACGAGCCCCCGTATGTACCGAATAGCCCCACAGCCAGTCTGAACGTTGTGCTGAAAAAGATAAACCCCGTGCGCCTGTCGGGATTTGAAACCTGCATCCTCCTGCAGGTAGCCAAGTCACTAGAGGGTACCGACTGGGCTATCCCGGCTCCTACATTAGGACCTGATACGTTGTTATGCACAAACTAGATGGAGTAAATATTTTAACAATTCTGTTAAGTATGTAGAACCGCTTTACACACTGAATCACATCGCAAAATAAATAAATAAATAAATAAATATAAAAAAACGCTTACAGGTAAAACACTACCAAAACCAAATTTGGGGTGCCTTCAGGTATAAAAACCATACTTAACCTTTTAAAGCCTAGCGGTAACTTTACATACCACCAGGTTTAACATTAAAAAATTCTACGTGGTGCCCACATTGCGTTTATGTGTTTTGTACGGATCTCAGAAGAAACAGCAACTTTTGCCTTATAAAACATTAAGAGACTGGTTTTTATAACCGAAGTGGAGAGTGTTTACAGCGCGGTACGCACTGAGTCCTTATATAAAACAGATACACTTCGTCTTTAAAGGGTTAATTGTGTCGCCACGTGAAAGGGCTGAGAAACACTGCACAAACTTGCTATTAGATTTATGAAATAAATTCCTTAACCACCCGTATTTTTTACACCTCAATATACGAAACTTTATTTAGAAGGGTTCTCACCGCAATACATTTTACGCGAGTGTAGAAAGCAGTAAGCATTCGGTGAAAGGTCGGATTTAGAGATATACGGGAAAGGAGGAAGAGCGGAGTGGAGTAAAGAGGGCGTGTAACGCTGTTTGTTGTGCGAACACTGCCTGTAAATGTATGCAGATTCGGGCGAAGTAAGGACGCAGTCGGTGCAGGCTCTACTGCTCAACCAATTACAATATGTAAATAACACTCACTGTCTGCGATGTCACTTGTATTCTGCCTTCAGATTTAATGACAGCTGATATCACTGCTGATATTCTTTATGTGCATTTCGTACACTCCGCGAACCACAATCTAGCAAGAAAAAGGGTGAAGTGAATGTTGCCAAGAAATAACTTCTCCTTCTATTTAACCGTGCAATGTTAATATTTTAAAGCCTAGCGGTAACTTTACGTACCACCAGGTTCAACATTAAATAATTCTCCATAGTGCTCGAATCACGTTTACGTATTTCGTACATATCTCGGAACAAACTGCAACTTTTACCGTAAACATGAGCAGCTCATTCGTTTTTCATAACCGAGGTTGAAAGTGTTTACTGCGCGGTACGCACAGAGTCTTTATATAAAGCAGATTACGTTTCATCTTTAAGGGGTTAAAAGAGTAACCCCACACCAGAACATACACTGCCCGCCCTCACTGCACAGACGTGCAAATTATGTTTCAGTTCTATGTAAACTGAATCCTATTAACAGCTTGCAGTTTTCTGATTAAAATGCTTACATACTGATCAAAGTAATCAAACAATAAACCTGCACTTGTTCAGACTATACATATATGAAATTTGGTCCTTCGGCTTAAGGGAAGAAAACAGGCAATCTTTAACTAGTATGCCAACCACTGTGCCCTTGTGTTAGTAACAGCACAGTGAAGACAATCACTGTACATAGCATGCTATGAAGAACAAGCCTGAGTTCAAAATGCTTGGTCCGGGCTGGACCATAAACAAGGACAACAAGTAACACACAAAGCAGATAATTAGTGAAGGTTTACATTAAAACCTATTGCCTTAAATCTGCTGACCTATTACACAGTATAGACGTACACTAATACGTTGTCAAAATATGCATAAAAATCTAAATTCCGTCTCTAAAGGGTTATTTTACACAAAAAGTAGGATGAACTAAAAGTGTATACTCAGTCTTGATCACAAGTTGAGGTCCGATTAAAATACAACACGTGAAACGCAAAACGCGTGTAATACATATAGAATGGCACAATATATGATGCAGCAACTGACCAGGTTAAAATCACGCACAGTTATAAGAATAGCACAATATGGCTGCTCTGGATTTGAACCTGCGCCTCTGCATTGAATAACTAAGAACAGGTACTGCCAACAGGTGTGATATGACGACGCAAAATAAGTTTCGATTACCGACTGGAATTGTTGGCCCAACGCTCAGAAACTCTTGCAGTGACTTGAAGAAGTAAGAGATTATTCATTTAATTTGTCCTCCGGAAAACCTGTAAAGCAGCAGGCAAGTAGAGGAACGTACCTAACAGAAGTCTGTTTTCGCCTGTTCCAAATTTCCAATTGCCATTCGAGAGAGAATAACAATAAAAGTGTTCTCGAAATGGAATAGGGGAAAGTTGGGAATGGAATGTTAGAAGAATACTTAAAAAGTCAAAAGGCCCAAGAGACGCAGTATTTTTCCACTCGTCTAACTTTCACGCTTCTTTTCTTATACTATTCAGTTTACACGGTATAACATTTTACAACTGTAACATGAGTAACAGAACTTTGACACAGAACTTCCCCATTCCACTTCTAATCACAGTTTCCTTTCCTCGTACTCCTTGTTTAGTTAATTTGTGATGCTGCATTAATAAAAATTACTGTGGAGCACTACTTCATACCAAACTTCAAAAACCGGTTGAATTTGCTACTTAATTTAGCTACATATTTTTTAAAATCGATCCCAGTGGCCGCGCAGTCTAAAACGTGGGTCTGCGGCCGTTCGCTTGATGGGATTGCGGGTTCGAATCCCGCTGGGGGCATGGATGTCTGTCTCTTGTGAGTGTTGTGTGTTGTCAGGTAGAGGTTTCTGCGTCGGGCTGATCACTCGTCCAGAGGAGTCACACCGAGTGTGGTGTGTCTAACTTAGTGTGATCGTGAAGCTTCGATAATGAGGAGACGCTGGCCCACTAGGGGCCGCTGCGCCATTGAAAGAACTAATAATTAAACTGCTTTAAACTTTCCACGCTATTCATGTGGTCTACTGCTCAGCAGTCATGGTACAGCGGAAATGTCTGGTGTGTGTGACCAGATCAGTCACAGAAATGTCCCCTGCCACGTCTTAATCTCAGAACTATTTGTAAAACTTTGCATATTTTAATCTATATAGTGCACTCGGACATAGTGTGCAGAATCCTTTGTGGAAGACGTTAAACTGAAAAAAATTTGAACTTCAGCTCTAGATGGAGATGAGTGGTGAACTTTACGCCCCGGCCGCTTTAACCCCAGGAAAGAACCCCAGTACCCACTGGATAGAACGCTGGGTGGGTCCCAGAGCCAGTCTGTACGGTAATGGAAAAAAAAACCTCCTACCCTCACCAGGATTCGAGCCCCTGACTACTCAATCCAGGCTCCCTCCTCCTCAATAAATTAATAATAATAATAATTATTATTATAATTGTAATTATTCACTAGGTGTTTATTAACACTCAGGCTGAACAGCACAAGTGTTAGTTATAAAGGCAGCACAAGATAAGAAAACACAAAAACAATATAAATACACAAAAACGAAAGGGAACATCAAACAAAAAATACAATACAACACAAATAATAATAACAGCAACTGCGGCAACGCAGCGCCTTCATTGAACTCTTTGGTGCAGTGGGCGGCACACAACTGTGCACGTGAAATACGATCGAGATGGGCCTACCTAACAACGTGCGGCACTTATTAGCAAAAGGCAGGCAGAAGTTTGTTCTGTAGCAAAGCAGTGTAGGTCTGAAGTCAGCAATATGGATTCCAATCAGTATGCTGAAATGTATAAAACATCCCACATTCACCAGCACATGACAGGTGCTCCCTCCATCACCCCACCTTCTCCCACCTGCACGAAGCACTCGATACAGAAAATGCTTTAAAGGAAACAAAAGCACAACTCAACTCCCAACATAAAGTGATATAATTAAATATTCAATTTAAGTTTTCGTTGTATTCTTCTATGTATATTGGAATCTCTTTTACCGAACTTGTTTTTTTCTTTGTGAAGAAGTAGCAGAACCACACAAGAAATCTTTCTTCCTACGTTCCAAGCAAATAAAAGGCACAGGAAGTTGTTGAGGGGGGCGGTTAGGAATTCTCCAGAATCGGCAATAAGTTGCAGCATACAGATCCGATCTTGAGTTATGCTCCGGTACTGTTTCATATGGAAATCAAACTCCTTTTGCTCTTGTACAGCTGTCTCCACCACGCCGCAGATATCGGAGTCACTCCTGTCTGACACACGTTTCCGGTTCGTCATTTCCGGTATGACGTGGACACTGTACGAAGTGTTACTTCTGTTTACCCACTTCGCAGTGGCATAAAATAAAGCCGTACGTAACGCTGCAGGTCCTTCTGGCAGCCGCCTTCGCGGAAGCCCAAGGTTTATCACCGTGTTCGCATCTAGTGGCCATGTGATTACATACTGAGCCAGCTGAATCCAGTCCACACCTTAAGAAACTGCTTCACACTGCGCGTAATCTGTTAATATATATTTTAACCAATGTTTCATTTTCAGGGTCCATCAGTGGTTTATCCTGAAGACGAAGGCAGTACGACCTTCCGAAAGTCGGTAAATACTCTATAGCCCAAATATGAGAAGAGCTGCTTTTTTCGGAAATTGCCGCGCAGAAAGTAGGGGGCGCCTTATAAGCGATGCCTCGTGACATTTCCTGGTAATACGTCAGGGACACGTCATTTCCTCTTTGAAAGGGAATTACTGATTTATGTTCACACGATACGTGAGGTCAGTTACGTGCACTGCTTGATACGCGTAACTCGAAAGTGCGAGGTCTTTTAGAATGTTCATATTGTGATTTGGCTGGCCAAGAAAATTCAACGCCTGTATGCACAACAAAGTTTCCCTGCTGTGCTCACAAAAGCCAGCTACTGTAAATTCCGAGTCAGCGCCTTCCAGTACTCATCTTATTCACATAGCAATTTTCATTTTAACTTTCCAACTAGGCCTTCTTATCACAGAGCTGTAATTTTCAGCGAGGTTTATCGGCCAAATTAGTTTATCCAAGCTCCACCTTATACATGCCAGCTTCATGTGTTACAGATTTTATTTTCCTCATATAAATACCATTATAAGACTAGAAAAATGATAACAATTACAAGATTTTACATAATAATTAGCAATCGTCATGCCATTTCCTCTTCCTTAGGTTAAAATCTTCTTCCCATAAATAATGTTTGGAACATTCTCACTATATGGATGAGTGCACTTTACTTGCTTACGTGATAACAAAAAGAAACGAGTTTGGAATATGTGCCGTTGTGTTCCATAATACCGTACTAACTGTGTCTAATGATTGGTTTGATTTGTTAAATTAGTACTAATTTCTTTAGTGCTATCAGACACAACAGATTTATGAAATACAAAACTGCATACTGCATGTTTCGGCCTATTTGACCATCTTGAGGCATTGAAGTATATAATTTAAAACCCAACTGGACATATGTTAAGCAACTTGGGTTTTAAATTATGTACTTTAATGCTAGAAGATGGTCGGGGATGGCCGAAACATGTAGCACGCAGCATTGGATTTAATAAATTTGTTGCGTTTGACGGCAATTAATAAATGGCTACTAATTTGTCACAGGACGACGAGATGATGTCCACCATAATCATCTGTTAACCTTAATTCATATCTCGTATTAAGATAAATATGTGACCATAAGGCAACGATCAATATATCAAGATACAGTGCACAATTCTGTGCCATTTAAATACCGCTAATATAAGTCATTTAAATTAAAACCTTCCCCCCCCCCCCCCGGCCCGTCCTCCTGACTTCACCCCAAGCGCAATACATGTTTGTATTTTTACTTCTATGCTAACGTATACCTAAAAGAGGGACGCAGTGTTTTTTTTTTAGAATTAACTTTTGTCTCCCCTGCATGGAAATAAACCCCATTCTACCCTGAAGCAAAGTTATTTTTAAAACACAAGTGCACAATATCGGAAAAGAATTTAAGCAACGTTGGAACGCATTCCGTATTGGGAAACGGAAAACCTTTCAAAAATGTTTGTACCTGCCCCTTGTAACTTACAAGCAGCTAACTAACCAACTAACTCCACAGAAGAAAGTCCGTCCTCAGAACCGAGTAGTCCCTCATCTACGTGAGAAATTTCCTGCATTTTATACAATCCGTTATTTTATTCCTAAATTCACAACAGCCCTCCACTTGTACCAATTTTGAGCCAGACGCACCCAGTTCACCTCCTTCTTCCTATTTGTTTATGACCAATTTTAACATACGCCTCCCACCTAAGCATATTTCCTCGTACCTATATGCACCTTTCGGCCACTATTATACGTATAATTCGGAGCGGGCAGATTTTTTTTTCACACGATGCTCTGTGTCACGTTAGTTAACAATTTCAGATGTTAATTTCTGCAATAATGGTTTCATTAATTGTTACACCAATTCGAATATCCCAATAACTCTCTAGGGCGGGGTCACTAAAATTTTGGGAATGCAACGTCTGGTCAAAATTTCAAAATTTTGTAAGACTCTTCTTTACTCCCATGCTTCTTTGCTACTGTATTTCACTCTTTTTGTTATACTTAAAAGCACTAATATAACCAGTACGGACCTCTTCATGCTCGTTGCTTTCAGATTAATTTCATAGAACCTACAATGAAACTACATGAAAGCAACATTTACGCAAATTTCATGGTACATGTTTAATGGTCATTTGAACGTGACTTTGACTTTACCTTTTTGACGTGAAATTGACGTGCGAAAAGGGGCCCTACCACTCTCATTCCTTTCACGCCTTCTGGGACCTCATTACAGCTCGCTGTTTTCAAATTGGAAGCATGTCTTCGGGTCTGTCTTAGTGTTCACTCGCCCCGCAACCTGAAGCTCTGTCACAGCCTGTTCCTGTCGCGTTAGCAGAGACCATCAATCTCTGTTCCACAGTTTGTGAGACAGGTCAAATATAGAACACCTTAAAATCCGCAGTAAAGGGAAGTAAGAATATAGAGGTAAATTTGTTCCTGTGCACGGCATGACGGCATACTGGCGAATGGAGGTATAGCTCCACTCATTCCTAGCGTCAGCACTAGATTCAGGTGAGTGGTGAGCTTCCCGCACCGCCTGTTTTATCCTTGGTGGAAGAGCTGCCGGTATCCGTTACACAGGAAGGTGCCCCCCCCCCCAAGCCGGTTTGGACATTGTGGACAAAAAACAAAATTCTTTCCCTTCCCAAGAATCGAACCACGATTCCTCTGTTGTCCAGCCCCTAGCCTAGTCACTATATTGACTGAGCTATCCTGACTCCAAAGCGTAGACAGTGTTGATATTCAGGGCTACCGACTGCAGTCCCGAACACAGCGCAACACGCTATTAGCATCGTGGTTACGACACCCTCTGTAATTCTGGAATACTCGTATCTTACTTGGTTTCTCCATTCTCTTAGAAAATGTGTATGACTGCCACAATAAGGTGTGGTTTTATATAGCGTTCAGCTTTGTTGTAAGACTTGAATGATTACTTGTACCGTACCTGTCAAAGGTGTAATTCATCCTAATACGACCTTCACTGTTGCCCTGTTGGCAGGAAGACTGTACGTACGATGTGAAAATACAGGAAGTATTGCACGAGTTGAGTTATCAGCACAACTCGAAGCCCTTTTAAATTAACAGGGTCGTTTATACTGGATACGGCAGTGTGTTAAGGACCTTGTGTGCTCAACTAGTGTGCAGACATCCTTGTGAACGAGACAATGTCAACTTTTATTCAAATTCGTAACAGACACTAGGGGCACAAGCGGCAAGGATTCATTTTGCCGATATCGAGACTAAAGGAACAGTATCGAATCTATCAGTAACGTTAAAGGAATAACAACGGCGGTAAATCTGGCTTTTGTGGATTCATAAATTCACATACAAGTGCCACTGCCTTTATGTGTCATGTACAGACAAGCACGCACAGACTGGAACAGTGGCGGTGAGAGTAGGACAGGAAGCAAAGGAGGGAGGAAGGACAGAGTGAGGGAAGGCAGGAAGGAAGGGATACAGAAACAAGAAAAGGAAGGAAGGAAGGAAAGAAGAAAGGAAGGATAGAATACAGAAAGGAGGGAGGGAAGGAATAAAAGTAGGAAAAAGGAAGGAGGGAGGGAAAGAAGCGAGGAAGGAAGGAAGGAAGGAAGGAAGGATGGTAGGAAGAAGTCAGGGAGGGAAGAAAAAATAAAGGAAGGAAGGAAGGATAGAACACAGGAAGGAGTGAGGGAGGGAAGGAATAAAAGAAGGAAGGACGCAAGAGGAAGGAGGGAGGGAAGGAAACGAGGAAGGAACGAATGAAAGAACGCACGGAGGAGGGAAGGATGAAAGGAAGGCAGCAAGGAGGCAAGGAAGGCAGCAAGGAGGCAAGGAAGGCAGGAAGAAAGGAATAAAGGAAGGAATGATGGAAGGCAGGAAGGAGTGAGGAAACGAATGAAGGAAGAAAGGAAGGAAGGAAGGAAGGAAAAAGGGGAATGAAGTAAGGCAGGGAGGGGAGAAAGGAACGAAGGAAGGACGGACGGAAGGCAGGAAGAAAAGAAGGATGGAAAGAAGGAAGGAAGGAAGGAAGGAAGGAAGGAAGGAAGGAAGGAAGGTTGGAAGACAGGTACAACTGAGGGAGGGATTGAAGGAAGGAGGGAAGGAAGGAAGGAAGGAAGGAAGGAAAACCGCCAATGAAGCATGAAGTGAACCAGTCATCCGATCCACAACCTCACGTACCGTGGCTTCAAAATCAGTGCCTCTCCGTGTATGTAAACTTCCCAACAATTTGCCCGGTTGAGACTTTCGGCCTAGTAGTTGTGTCATTTCCCATTTACGACCTTCCTCGTCCTTCAGCAATGGCAACACCCAAGCAACCTATCAGCGACTATCTGGTACACAAACCCGTCAACGGCTTTTCTGTTTTCTTCCCTTGTTGTATTTCTTCCTTTCCGTCCCGGCTTTTTATTTGATCATCTCTTTTGTTTTACGTATTCACTTGTTCTCTCCCACTATTTCATATTTCTTTCTTTCCTTCTGTCTTCATTTAAAAGTTGTGACCTTGAGACAGCGGCAGCCATCTTTAAATACCACAGCATACATTACGCCACAAAAGCAATTATGCACGCACATTTCGGTTCTGTTGAAAAGGATTTAAATTACCGCATTTTCCCCATTTACTGTACCTCATTGCCATGTGCCACAGCAGCTACGACAAAACGCCGTCGTAGTGCTGAGAATGACATGTTGGAATGAATCGACGTCGGGCACTTTTGATGGTGGAAAAGGTTGAGGGTTTGCAATTAAAAATAAAGACAATTCATTATATGGGTCCTTTGTTTATCGTGTATAGAGCACACGAAGCGCTGGGATATGGAAATTCGTCGGCCGAGACTTAAATGAATTCAATAAATTAAAGGACTATAAAATGAGAGAAAAAAACATTAAGGGCTGCATTAATGAATCAGCAACTTCAAACAGAAATTGTGAGACATGCCTCTGATGTAAAACAAGAAGTTAAAAGTGTTGTTGATTAAATTAAAGTTAAAAAACAGCAAATCCTTCCAAGTTTTTCCTTGATAGGATTTCTTACTTAAAAAAGAAGGCAAAAACTAAATACACGGTTTTGTGTTCTGTTCTGTCAGAGTCTTGGCCCACGATAATCAAACAACTTCCCGTCTCCCTCTATCATCCTCTCAATCTCATTGTACTTTCCTAATTTATAGCAAATTCAGTCATCATTAGTTCAATATTCTTTGTAGAGAAGACAACAGCAGTCAGATCACCACAGGCAAATATTTGTCTGATGCATTCCCTATTAAAAATGGTCTGAAACAATGAAATGCTTTACTGCCATTCATTTTATCCTCTTCTTTCCTTCTTTCTTTCTTTCTTTCTTTCTTTCTTTCCTTCTTTCTTTCTTTCTCTCTTTGTTTGTTTGTTTCTTTCTTTCTCTCTCTCTCTCTTTCTTTCTTTCTTTCTTTCTTTCTTTCTTTCTTTCTTTCTTTACGCCATTAGAAAAGTACACATGACAGGTGGGATTAGCGTGAAACTGAAACATACAGCGACATGGACTACAAATGCATTTTCTGGCAGACCCGCGTAAATTCCAATGTTGAGTTCTTGTGACTATGATAATTAACACGCGACTTATACAAAAGACCACTAACTCCTTTTGTCCATCTGACGTCACGTAAGTTTCTCAACTATGACTTTGATCCATGGAGTTACTCTGGTGGCTAGACATGAGAATAGTAGAGTCTGTTGGGAATAATGGTACTCAGGTTCAAAATTTATTATTCTCATAATTTGATGATGATCCTCAGATGTGCCTATTTGTTATTGTTGTTTCCAGGCAATGCCAGTATGCCCAACATTAAAAACGATTTAATTTGGTCAGCCCACCGGATGTTTCATATCTGGAGCTTGGGATCTCTTATCTCCAGAATCATGGTTAGTGCGAAGGCTCAAGGCTGGGTGTTGCATCTTCCAGACGTGCCAGCACTTCACATCATACGGCACCGTATAATTATATTCGAACGTACGATAAATTAAATGCTTTAACAGACTGAGATCTACAGTATCTCCCACTTATCACCGCACCCTCCCCTCCACACCACGTTAATGTGCAGCTGTTATTCCGAATATGATGCAAGCACCGAACCTAAAGAGAATCGCACTTGTACGTCGGATATCTGAAATGAAATGCGACGTCAATTTTACGAAGTAAATCTGAAGGCTTTTTATTTATTAAAACTGCTGAGTTTTAGCAAAGATTTACATCCACTGGTACGTCAGAACAGAACAATTTGCGCTGACGACCTTCACATCCAATTTTTTCAGAAAACAGTAAATACATCAAAAATTTCACTGCGAAATATTAAGTGTACACCATTTACATTAAATAAAAACAGTGACTACAATTATGAAATATTATTTTGATATTGATAAATTTATAATAATGCTTCATGGAACTATCAACGAATTGACCTTGACAGATTGACAAAGACGGAGAAGCAGTCTGATCAGCTGGTAAGCCAGCAGAAATTCGAGAACGGCGCCGCTTCAGTGAACGCCTAAAATGTTACTGTTACATTAAACTGTTCGTAAGCAGTCTGACAATCCATCTTAACATCAATAAAACCTTATTTCACTTTTTTTTTCGTCAGTTTCAAGAATGACGCAAGATCCTCAAGGCAAACGTTTTAAAACTGTACAAACTTTAAATAAATGCGATCGATAGCATTAAAGGTGTCTCTGTACCTTGACGCCATACCATGAAGATGTAACTTTCCAACAGCCTTCAGGCCCACGTACTTTCAAAGTCGGTACGAGTTGCACGCGGCCATCTTTACTTTCTGGCCTCCTAACCCTATGAATAAGTGCTGAGTGACGGTTTGGTCAGCAGCAGAACTGAACTACATACGACGGAAAGTATTCCGGCCTCCGTCGGGAACAGAATTTCTATGGACCATCCCGTATCCATAATCCTACAGCTGCATATTTTGTCTTACTTGTAAAGAAAACACTAACTTACAGAACACATTTTTTTCTAGTGTAACAAGTTAAACGTTCGCGGAAAAGCGGCGCTAGCGACAGACGTTGTACAATCCTTAGCCCACGAACACAACACTGCTTCAGCATTCTATGTAAGTGTAGCTATGCAATACTTATAACAGTCAATGGCAATAAGCTTAAGATGTTAAGAATGGCGGAAAAAGAGTAGTCCACAAACCGGCAATGTGACACAAAGAAATTGTGACCATTGATTCTGGCAGCCAAAACAGTTGATGAAACGTAGCTACACAACGTAAGGACCAGCCGATATAAACTCTCCGCGAAGTCTTAAGGGACTGAGAAGGGCGCAATTCACACACCGGCAGTATGCCGCCTGGAGACTGTGGCCCCTGACATTGACATGGAACAGAACCCATTGTCAAGTACAAGAAAGCGAAGCGCCCTAGAAGCTCAAGATTTGAGGTACGATTGTGGAGGGGAGTCATCCATCTACCTCTAAAGCGTAATATAAGAAGAATTTGGATGCTCTGGAAAGCTGTTACTCGTAGCTAGTAGCTGCGAGTCTGCGTCGCTGTGGTGTTCTGGTTTCCATCATGAAATCTCGGTGTAAGTTTCCACAGAGGGGCAGAAGTCTTACCTACAATACGACAGCGGCAGCCACTCGTACAAGCAGCTGTGTGAAGAGGGAGTCTCGGGCTTTTCCCAACCCTCTTCTTGCACTGCGAGGGAACCAGACACCAATATTTCCTCTGGCAGAAATGGCAAATGACTTTCAGTTTCTCCCACAAGTCATTTAGCAGTATGTGCGAACACACTCGAACGTTTCCATTGGTACGAAAACCGAAGGTTTGACAGACACGCCTGAGAAGCCACTTCAAGTTGCTGGTTCACAAAGACGGGGAACAGACGTTGTAGATCCAAAATAGATAAACGGGAAATTCCTCGAAGTGAATAGGGAACATGCCTTAGTGGGAATAAGGGCTTGACCTGTCTGCCTTTGTTACTGTCATCTAGGAAGCTTCAACTCTGGCTTTCAAGCTTCTGCTTGCTCTTCGCTTAGTTTATACTGTTCATCAGCAATGCCACTCTTATTACTGTTATTCTGCCGTGGATATACATCTCACATCTCTGCTGCCTCTCTTACCACAATTACAGTAAGTCTGGAAAGATGCAGAAGATGCTGATCCCAAAATTTGTTCCCACTTTCCTCCCTTCTAAAAATATACTTGGATATTTACTTTACTTGGGGGCCGCGGTGGCGCAGTTGGTTGAGGCAGGTCGCGGGTTCGATTCCCGATGGTGTCAGTGGAATTTTTCATTGGCATAATCCTGTCGGTCGCACTATGGCCCTGGGGTCGACTCAGCCTCTAACAGAAATGAGTACCAGGAATATTTCCTGGGGGATAAACGCGGCCGGTGCGTAGGGCTGACAACCTTACCACCTTCATGTGCCGATTGTCTAGAAATCTGGGAGCCTCAACCTCCTGGAACCCTGTGGGCCTGTCCAGGCCTGTAATGGGATTGCTTTACCTTATTTACTTTACTTACATGAGACTTGGACAGGCGAGTCACGTCATAAGGACGGAAGAAGAAAGGACCCAAAGAAAAGGTCCTTAAAGGTAAATCCCACAACACAGCATCAGTAGGAAAACCAAGAACAAGATGGCCGGACGTTGTCCAGAGGGATGCATTACAGATTCTAGCGACACGACGCTGGAGAAGAATGGAGGTGCCCTTTTGAGGGAGACCGTGGCCCACAAGTGGCTGTAGGGCCATACGTGGATGAATTTACTTACAGGACCTAACTAAATGTGGCGTTTAAGTATTTAGTACTCTTGCTTGGCACTAGGAAGTTTTATGATTTCACTCAGTACGAAAAGAGTAGAGAGGAAGACATAAGGTTAACCCTGTGAAAATAATGATGCCTCCATCATTAGGGACTGGCAGTCCAAGAAGGGCTTTCTCAGACTGCTAGACCCGGAAGATGGAGGCAGTACGCTTCCTCAAAACGTCGCTAACTATTTACCAGAAGCGGGCGTAACACCCCAGAAGACTTGAATATCAGCAATCCCGCTGCCTTAACCTTTATCCTGCTAATGTGGAATATATGGTGAGCTGCTAATAATGCCAGCACCACTAATGTGTAATATTTGGTGACCTACATTTGGCAACGCTGAAAGGAGCCTCTTTGTCTCTCTCTGTCCCTCCCTCTCTCTGCACATGTCTCAACACTGAATCAATCGTGAAAGACGTCCTATTTCATATCTGTGTGCACACACTTACTCGGCTACCAACTAGGCCCTTTACTAACAAGGACCTAGTTGGTAGCCGAGTGAGTGCACACAGATATGACATAGGACGTCTTTCACGACTGATTCAGTGTTGAGACATTGTGCAAAGAGAGAGAGAGAGACAGACAAAGAGGCTCCTTTCAGCATTGCCAAATGTAGGTCACCAAATATTACACATTAGTGGTGCTGGCATTATTAGCAGCTCACCATATATTCCACACTAGCAGGATAAAGGTTAACAACTGGACTGTTACCTTTACTCCTTTTTATACCAGGTTAAGGTATAAGCCAGCCTAGTGCAAGGCCTTCAAGCAGCTCATTCAGTTGTTACCTGTAAGAAAATATCCACGTATTAACTTAGACCCTTAAGATGGAGGCAGCTCGATCCTCCGAGACGTCACTAACTATTACCAGTAGACACGGCGTAATATCCCAGAAGACATGAATCTCTAGAATTAAGGTCTTCTGGACTACCCGTCATGTACAGCCACTGTGCTAACTCCAAAGGCAATTCAGTTCTTAGATTAAGATTAACCGAACATGTGACGCACCTAACCTCCTATTCAACTGGAATCGGAGGCGCTCTCCTCCGGGGATACAACTGCTGCAGCGTGAAGCTGGCCACTCACCGGTAGGGCCGAGAATACAAATAAGTGCAGCTGTTACCTCCATTCGCCCTTACGAATTTATGACGCGCACAGCGACAACTGCCTTCACCACGTGCTCCATTAAGATGTTTTGATGGTATCCCAAACTAAACCGCTTCGTCTTCCTCTTACATCCCTCCTTTATTTATTATCATGTTTGACAGTACATAGGCCTAACTAAGATGACGGGATGGCAACAAGAAATAAACTAAGGAACAGAATTATTGACACCGTCTTGAACCAGACTTATGGTAGCATACATTAGGGCTTACACATCAATGACAAACGCAACTGCATGACATCAGTACAAAGGCTATCTTGAATACGACACTGGACGTTATTATATGAAATGTTGAATATTAAATAGCGTCTCCTATGGTTTTACTGAACATGGACGAAACTGAAAGGCCATTTTCCTTTCTTAGAAGCTAGGAAGTAATTTTTCATTCAGAAAATCGGGCAGCTGATGAAGAATGCAGTTTCTTTGACAGCTGTTCAATCCCTTTCTGGACTCTGTTACCGCAACATGGAAGACAGAAAACACTAGACATATGCAGGAAATTCTGATACTGGAAATGTTAAAGCGACGCATGGCATCGAGATCCTCATGTTACTGCAAAACGACATGGAGATGACGCCAGCGGACGCCGCCCCTCTAACAGAACTTCGTAGACGACCTGAATTATGGACGGTCAGAGACAATGGTGTTTCACGATGCTGTACCGTCAATTGGCCCCGATGGGAGGGTCAACGCCATTTCTTCTCCCAGAACTACAATACTGCAAGGATATACTACTTTTATTCTTTTTTGTGTATATATGTAGAAGTCTGCACAGTATCTAACCACTCACACTGGTATCTCCAAACCAAATCACTGCCCATAACAACCACGGCCATGGAAAAAACTGCAGCCGAGGATGTCGTCCTTACTGCTTTGTTTCAGAAAGTCCGATGCACAGAACTGTGAAAGAAAATACGCTTGCCACGTCATAGGCAATAAATTATTTTATGAATCCTAATCGTCAGTAAAAGTGACAAATGACGAGAACGGCAGTTATAAATTGTTATGCAAGTCACATTTCAGAAGGGTCTACAATTTGTTAAAAGCGCCGAAAATCTGAGCTCATAATGCTTATTGAATACATACTCATATTTTTTGAATTCCAGAAAAGGAAACATAACTAAAATCTCATAACTGAATAACATGCATCCTTAGATTTATTCTTTTAAAAAAATCAGAGCTTAGTAATAAAAAATAGGCCTAAATGTAGGGCTGGGAGATTTGAGGTTTCGACGGATATGGTGTTCTGGGTTCGGGCGCCTCGGCTTGTTACGCCCCGCAGAACGGTTACGGATTCCCGACGTTTGGAAGGAACGTAGTATTCATCCGAAACACTGGAATGAACACCCCTGAGAATCAGCATAACAACGCACAAGAAATGAATCTTTAAGTGTAGAGCTGCTTTGGTTCAAAATGCTGTTTGAAGTCTAGCAACTGTGAAAGGTAACTGAAGGAACTGCTGACCAAAATTGTGTGAAGACTATGACTAGTGCATTCATACCTACCTACCTACCTACCTACCTACCTGCGTACTATCCAGCTACCTCTGCCTGCATATACATACATACATACATACATACATACATATACACATACATACATACATATATACATACATACATACATACATACATATATACATACATACATACATATATACATACATACATACATATATACATACATACATATATACATACATACATACATATATACATACATACATACATACATACATACATACATATATACATACATACATACATACATACATATATACATACATACATACATATATACATACGTACATACATACATACATATATACATATATACATATACATACATACATACATACATACATACATACATACATATATACATACATAATTGCATGGCGTACAAGCGCACAATTTTGCAGTAAAGCGCTGTGAGCTGTTAACAGTATACGGAAGGAGCTGAGACACAATGCCGTAGTGTGTCATGGCCTTACTTCTGACTGGGTGGTGTCAACATCCACTGCACTACCGGCGTCGTAAGGCTCCTGCAATCATTTCCAGCAGCTTCCGCTTTGTTCGCTTGCACAAATTACGCAGCCACATTGCTGTTGCGTCAGAGCGATGTCCTGTTACGAGATTATAGGTTTAGAAGAATTTCGGCTCGCGCTGATGGTTACTCGGTGATTGGATTTTGCTGAGGTTAGTGTAATCTCAAATCAAAACCCTGAAAATACTATAAGGCTAAAACAAATGGCTTGTTGACTTCGTTCACCGTCAGTACGATTTAACGCTGGCAGCATTAGGATGCTGATCAAATAAATGGAAACAATGTGAACGACTCAACCTTTTAAAGTCTAGCGGTTACTGTGTACACCACAAAGTCTAACATTAAAAAATTCTATATTCTCTTTTGTACAAATCTCAGCACAAACAGCCCCGTTTGCCCTGTGCGACATTTACTGATTGCTTTTTTATAACTGAGGACAGTGTTTACTGCGCGGTACGAACTGGGTCTTTAGATAAAAACAGACTGCGTTTCCTCGTTACAGAGTTAAGATACGAGGCAAGCAGATATTTCAATAAATATGAATCATCCCATATGGAAGGCAAGTTTGATACAAACAACAAGAACAGCATCGCGCTTTGGGTCTAGGGTTAACAGAACCGGGCCATACACAAACAGCAGTAAGGCACGGACGGTGAACTGACGCAGTGTGATTCAGACTATAGTTATATCATCAGAAACTTTCAGCTTTAGAGCGGTTTAATTATTATCGCTATATAATTCCTTAGGTTTTATCTGACCTTTTACCGTCTAAGACAAAAAACGCAATATGGGTTTATCATTCCTTGTCTTGGTCCTTCACCAAACGAAAAGTGGGGTACCTTAAAAAGCCCGAGATATGAGGAGCGAGTGACGGGGTTGTGACTGATACGGTTACTGCAGCATAACGCGGCTACGGAACGGAAAGCAGTTGCGGTGTGAGAAGGTAATCCACAGCGAGGCGAGTTATGCTTTACCGAACCCGTTCGCTTGTCAGGCACATATAGACCGCGCCACCAGTTCGCAGTTATTACCAGACTTTTTGGAACCTCTCATGGGTATTGAATTTAAAAGATCCTGCCATGTGACATCATTGTTATTAATCATAAGCCCCTGTTATTCATGCTATCATTATTTAATACGGCGCACTGTTTAACAAAGTTACTAATCTGTAACGAATTCCTGCACTGGCCTGAACGTCACACCGTACCCTACAGGTGTGAGGTCTTGTCCTGTTATGGTGTTTTATTGGTAAACACACCTAAACTAGAATTATAACTGTAAAGTTTTATAATCGACCTGGCATTTTGGAAACACAATGTATAATACAGAAACGCCACAAATAGTTGCTACACGAGACCAAGCCTAAGTTAACCGTGCTACATACCAACTGCCTTTCAAAGCTGTTTACAAAAGGGTTGTCATCTCGTACCGCGTATTCTAACGGAGACAACTCGACGAGTCTACCTTGTATTAACAACAGAAGCAATAACCTGCAAGGAACTGTTCGCAACTGTACAGCCCAGGTATTATTTATTGTACTGTACACGACTTTTAACACGTATTCTATTTTACATTTATTTTAAGTAATCTTCATCAAAACTACTACTCATACTTCCTCTTCCTCAGTATCGTTTTTAGAATTGTTATGAGCTTGAAAATGACCTGTATATATAGGTCGAAACATGTAGCTCTTTTAGACACACAAACTCTATTGGCTACATACATTTGTGTTTTGACTGATACATATTTTCTATACTATATTTTCACAACACAGCGGTGTGTCACATATATAAAAAAGATAAAGTTATTATCGTTACAACATTGTTCAGCATGACGCCAGTAAAACGCACCATATAAGGGAGAGGAGGTGTAGGTCCACGCATTCTTAACCTTGGTAACAGATATACGTGAGACCGCACACGAAAAATAATATACGATGCATGTGACACTAAAATTGTTAAATCGCCCGAAAAATGAAGACTCTGGAGTTTCTGTGAGTTATATGGGGCTCAGGTACGTCTAATGTCGCTTAGTCCGCGGAGCAGAGTCCTTTCGGCTAGCCGACAGTCGATAGTCAAGGAATTCCCCGCATTTTGTGGACTCTAGAAGCTATGTTTGGCCATTTGATACCAATAACTTCTCAAACCGTGTTTATTTAAGATAAAGTGCAGTATTTTCCTTCCCTTCAGACACAGGTCTCCTAGGAAACATGATACTTTGAATTTTTTTACCTAAAATTTTACGTACACTCCTCATGTTAGCTACAACAGCAACTCAGTCAAGCAGAATCTCGAATCTGTAGTGAATGTTCAAATGGCAACAATGTGGACAGAAATGACCGACATTCTGTTCTAAGGCACTCTTAGGGTGCAGCCTTGACAGGCGGTCTTAGGAAAGAGATTCCAACCTACGACCTTCTGAATATGAAACAACATCTCCTGACAGCAGATTTCGGTTTTAATGCTTTTTTCCATTGTCGTCTTAAAATGAACGTAACGACAACAGGATTTTGGAGCCAGCGGTGGATGCACGTGCGAGAAAATATGACGTAGGACTGTCTGGAGCCTGCCCTAGCGAGACACTCATGGGTGCTTTTAAGAAGCTGGTTTCCAAACTGCTGTTTATCTGTCCCTCCCTCCTTTATTACGATGTGGAAAGGTTAGGGCGTCGGCATTAATGTTTTTACCGCTAGTTCCCTTGAGTATACAGATCTGTGTTTAGAAAGCAAAATGATGTTTTGGATAAGCTGTGGACGGTTATGGCAGAGCTGTAAGTAAGCTGTGTTAACCAGGTATGTCACTGCCAACTAAAACTGGACCACAGACACTGTTCTTACGTCATACTGTGTTCAGGAGCTGTCTCCTTGATTTGGAAAACACATCAGTTTAACCCTTTAAAGACGAAGCGTATCTATTTTATATAAGGCCGCAGTGCGTACCGCGCTGTAAACACTCCCCACTTCGGTTATAAAAACCAGTCTCTTAATGTTTTATAAGGCAAAAGTTGCTGTTTGTTCTGAGATCCGTACAAAACACATAAACGCAATGTGGGCACCACGTAGAATTTTTTAATGTTAAACCTGGCGGTACGTAAAGTCACCGCTAGGCTTTAAAAGGTTAACATTGCTGTGTTGTGTGTTGGAAAACACATATCTATGAACATACTACACATAGTATTGATGTCTTGAAAACTGTACTGCAAACATGTCATATTTATGTCTGAATGATCACCGACGCGGGCCTTTGCACTTATATAATAACGTCCGAAACTTCTGCCCGACAAGGAAATGTCTCATGTGTATTGACTCATGACACTTCTTTTCCTCTGTGCGCTTACAACATGAAAGAAGTGCTGTCCTCAGGTTCAGCGCGTATTTTCCGAACGTACTCTATGCAAATAATGCAAGTAGTACTGCAGGAAATGCAACGGTGTCTTATCAAACACGCAGTGACGTCACAACAAGCACCAACAAGACTCAAGTTTTCTGGGTTATGACACCGAGTCGAATGGTACAGAGTAAAAACCTTCAAGCTTGCTGCCTCCATATTAACAATAAAAAGGTATCTGTATACCAGTCTTAACGGCGTCATATCCCAGGACACTGGACTCCTCGTCAACACTGCTGCGACAAACTCAAAATTTTCCAACAGCGAATACTCCTTATACTTTAGATAAGACCTCACTTTCGTGGGATTCACTGTAACCAACACAAAAGAACATTTTAAATAGGCCAAACCCAACTTCGTAACTTCTCCCTTACCCATTTTACACTTAACCTTACCCTGTGGCGTCACGTACACGTTTCAAAACTACCGCAGACCGGACAGCTTCGAGAATGGTAAAGGTAAAAAGGTAAAGTTATGCCTCAACACGCCAGCAAGCATACAGGAGAAGTGGAGGTAAGGCTCCAACCATTCTAACCTCGGCACTAGAAGGAGATGAACGGTCACCCATCCATCCCGGCCGCCTTAACCCTAGTAAATCATCCTCAGTATCCACTGAATACGAGGTTGGGCAGGCCCCAGAGGCCATCTGAATATTTTGGAGAAAAAAGAAATTTCCTGACCGTGCCAGGGTACGAACCCCTGGCCGTCCAGCCCGTAGCTTAGTCACTATGCTCACTACGCTGCGAGAATTTCTTTTCCCAATGGCGCAACAGCCACTAGTGGGCCTCCTCACTGTCGAGGCTTCACGATCACACTCAGACACACCACACTCGGTAGGACTCCTCTAGATGAGCGATCAGCCCGACGCAGAGGCCTCTACCTGACAACACACAACACTCACAAAAGACAAGACATCCATGCCCCCGCCGGCATTCGAACCCACAATCCCAGCAAGCGAGCGGCGGCAGACGCGCGGCGACTGGGATCGACATGCTCTGAAAATTACTGAACACAGTTAATGGATTATATCATACTAATGATATAGAAATCTGTTTCCAATTATTTCTGATATGAACACCTGCACTGTCGGGGTGGTTATCAACTTCATGCGTTATGTCATATGCCGTGAAACAGCATCATTAAATGAATAAACCTCAAGTTGTTAGATGCGTAAACCGGACCTGTAAGTGACACATTCAACTTTATCCCACAAAACGGTAGCATTGATACGAAAGAACACAGTAGCCCGCCCTGTGCATATCAGTGACTCCAGGACAATAATTGATACGAAAGAACACAGTAGCCCGCCCTGTGCATATCANATACATACATACATACATACATACATACATACATACATACATACATACATACATACATACATACATACATACATACATACATACATACAGACAGACATATCGAGCAATTCACGATAATGTCTTAACATCAAGATTCCATACCTGAAGTACTGTCCACCCAGGAACGCCCTACGAACATAAGCCACAATCTCTAGGGCCATGAATTTGTCATTATGCGAATATCAAAAGAATGAAATAATGAAACCAATATTGGGGGCTATATACAGGTTTAACTGGCGCGAGAAGCATCCTGGCAACAATTCGAAACGCCTGGAATTCTGTAATGTTCCCAATGGCGATCGACAAGTACATCAGTAATTTTCGTTCTGTGACGGGGCTAAATTTACCCGTGACATGGGTAACAGTGGGAACGCACGCTTGTGGTCAGGAGTGAATCCCAGTGGTACTGCGTAAAGCGAATTTTAACATGGAGTCTGTGTAAATACGTGGCGTGTTATTCTTCACAATCAGCTGAATGGCCAGCAAGATCTCCGGACTTCATCCCCGTCGAATTTTATCTGCGACGGCACATGAACGATCTGGCGTACCAATGAAAAGTGTAAACACCAGACGCACTGCTACGTCCGATACTGAATGCTGAAACCCGTATAAAGTATAATGCAAATAAACTCATGCAAGCTACACGCCAGGATGTGTACTGAACCTCAGGGTTGTCATTTTGAACAATTACTGTACAGTCAGCAATAAAACATTAATCGAAGTATGTGTTGCCTTGTTACTATTTTTTAAACCTTTGGATCAATTAATAAACTCTGAAAATGTCACAAAGTCCATGTGGCACCTCTGACAGACAGTGATTTGTGGAAACCTGAGAGACCGCGTGCTGCATCTCTCTGTAGCTACGCCGTACAGTAAAATCGTACGTTAGGGTCGTGATGAAGGCGGCTGTGGCCTGTTCTGATGTATAATCCCAGAATTTGCTTGGAAAGATCGGAAACTGCGGACAGCTTCAGCCCGAATAGCTTGTAGCAATGTCAACGTTCAAACCTGAAGTTCCCAAACAAAAACACAGAATACTAATGTTACAACAATTTGCTAGACGCTTCCAAAGTACGTCACATCCGGCATTTTCTTGCAACGACGGAGGAACTCTTTACACCCCGCAGCCATAACAGCTGCCTCCCATGTCGACCCTCAGCTTACCTGCCGAATCTAATGCTGAAACATTACTGCTGAGGTAACCTGCCGTGTAAATGAACTTCACAGCTGTTTGGCTACAGCTCCTACTTTGCGTTCGGAAAGTCCAGGGTTGACTGTTCGACCTGGAGGTCGCCTACCCTGGCTGACATTCTTGTGTTACTTTCGTACGAACGTCTAGGCCAAACCTCGGTAAAACCCCGAAAATAGTTGACGGCCGATTTGTTTCAAATCCTTTCAAATTCTTCATTCGGTTACACTTACACTTGAAGTGTTTTATAAAGCGTCATCAAAATAAATAAGCACCAATTCTACGTGCTCCAAAGCTGAACCAAATATGGGACATACAAGCTAACGACAAAATGCGGCGTCTCCTCTGCAGGAATTCTAGCCGAACGTCTCCGTAAAGCGACCCGCATATTTATGGAGGAAGACGGCTCAAGGAGCAAGCAGAAGAGAAAGGGGAGGGGGCCCTTCACTTGAATGTTGGTATGGAGCTGCCAGGGGCAATGTCGTCCTCACGACACGTATCCGCACATCCCACACTCACCCATCTCCTAGTCTTTGATCTTACGGAACAACGATTCCTCTTTGCGTCTACTGCTGCTTGCTTGCAGAGGCGGTGACGCTGCTCCTGTTCCTCACAGCAGGAACGCAACAAAAATCCCCCAAGAATCCGGGCAACTGGCGTGAATTCCTAATTTCGCTAAGCATTAAGAGAATGGAGGCTGGATTTATATTCCAGCCTACCGTGCCTCGATAGTTGGATGTGGGATTTCCATCATAATCTTTATATTTCACTTTTACTAACATTCGAAAAAGCTGTTATGCCTTTTTTAAAAAATCTTTCCACCCCTGATGTTCTGTTGGACTGACCCATGCGCTCTCTCCTTTGTACGTCCCTCATAAATGCCGATCGCAGTGAACAATATGGCAGCAATATTTTACACGATAAATGGCTAATGGTTTAACCAAGAACTGACGTTTGAAAGCCGTAGCAGCGTGGGCTTCAAACACGGTGAGAAATTTAATCGAAGACGTTAGTAAATTCTGCAAAAAAATGAATCGTATTTAAAGATTTGAAGTTTCTTACGTCCAATTCTAAATCCACACATGACTAGATAGCTTACAAAAATAACCAGAATATACGATTGATAAATAATGTAAAATACCTGGACTAAACTGAGTGATCTACTGACTTACTTATACCGTATTAAATTAAATAATTTAAATTTAGTCCATGATAAGGTGCATCCTTCAAATTTCCTACCCTTGTGAGATTCATAAATTTGGCACGGAATTCGCACGCACGCACGCACGCACGCACACACACACAAACACACCAGCCAAAGGATCCTCCTATCATGAGCATGTTTAAAAACACCCTGTAGCCTGAAGTAATATCACTTAAAGATCCGCTTTAACACTGCCGTCAATCTACGCTTAAGTTTCTTCCGTTTTCAAAAGAGAATCCTCTTGGACAAACATTCTGACTTTATGAAGGTAATATTTTAGCAGAATGTAAAACGAAATATGGGGACCATGCGAAAATTTTCTTTAGTGCATGGTGTTATGGCGATGATGGTTTAAGATTCAGGAACGTGGAATTGGGAAAGACAACAGAAAAGGAACATCCGTACAGACTGTGCGACACCTCATTAATAACTGAAGAGGAGGCAAGCGGAATTCCAGGCAAGGTCTTTCAAATGTAACGTATTCAGATTCTGTATTGTTACAAAGTTAAAACAAAACAGCAATATAACAATGAAAGATACGTGGCTCTCGAAATCTAAGCTGCATGAAAAACGACATCATGATTACTGTGCGAAAGTGCTTCTTAGCTCAACTTGACATAAAAATTCATATAAAGCTGGTGAAGACAAGGAAGAAAGACCAAATAAATAAATAAATAGATTAATTAATACTTTATGTTGTCTATGTTATTACTGCTGTTTTTACATTTATCTGACTCACCTCATGGCAATTTTATGATGGTTGTAGTTGGAACTAATAATCTGCTCAATCAGGAACACGAAGATCAGTTTTGCTGTGTTAACGAAAACTCGTCACCGTACATTCTGCTAGACTGGGTCTATCCATCTAACTTAAAATATCCCTTAACTTTTACGTATTTCTCATCACCGGGACTGGAATATATGTAAAAATATGCCACAATATTTGAAAGCTTGATTCCGAAAATACAAATGCAATGTCAGAACCCTTATCATTCGTGAAAATGTCGATTCACTCTAAAATGTACTTTTTAAGAAGTAGACGTACGGTTCAGTAATGTGCGGTATAAGAAATTTCGGTACTTATATCAACGTTTCTATAAAATCGACTGAAATCTGCGCCTCTGTTATATTAAGCACGTTCCTTTGCCATCAGCTAAAACAAAAGACGACGAATTCTGTACAAACCTTTGTGAGGGAGTATGAAAAACATCGCATTCCATTTAATCAATTCACGTAGAACAAAAAAGAAAAAATATCATACAAGAGCAGAACAGCACAACCTTAACGACCTCTCCTCAGCGTAATGCCACTTTGAACAAATGTGCCGTATCATGTAGCCTAATAAACACAATAAATTTCCATCTCTTTCATCCTCCCTTCCAGACTCACTTTTCTGTCTCTTTTCTTCACATTGTTTGTTTTTTCAATCCTTCCATTTGCTCTGGTTTAAAAAATGACCCAAGTGAAACTCGTTTTGACACTGGACATTTACAGAGATTCGCAGAGATAAATATGACGCTGTCAACACTGCTACTTGATTGGTGATATCCATTTGAACCACGCAACGGTTTCCATGGTTACCAGAAAACAAACATCACTCTCCTGCCGGCTTCTGCGAGTCCATTTCTCAAAATGATAAATGGTATCATTACATAATATTCATCATTGCAGGTCATCTGAAGAAAACAGTCTATTCGGTGAAGCATTTCGCCACTTGGATTCACGTATTTACGTTTAATGTTTTACTATAACCGCAATAACGAATTTTTCGTTGCACTGAATTCATAAATACAGGCCCACACGAACAATATCTGATATTCTATGTTTAATGACGCAGCCTTCAACAGTTTGCCCTTGGATATGTGTTTTAATTCAAAATTTGTGTAAAGGGATGGCTTAAAAACAACAGCACTGAAACTGTTTGGAAACTGACAATTACGTACTTATTTATAAATCACTTAACAAGGCTGCCAGTAAGTCGGGCTACACAGCGTTGAGTGGTTGGAAAAGTGAAAGGATTTGTCAGAAAGCGACTGTTGCGTAACTTAAATTAAAATTCCACAATTATTCTGGAGGGACTGAGGAAAACTACGAAAAATCTGTCCTGATAGCCACTGTCAAATCGATAAGTTTTATGTCGCTTAATAAAATTCATACGAAAGCAAATTTTTTAGGTTATTTTCACAGTTTATTTATTTACTTCCGTGGGTGCGGAATTATTAAGATGGCCTTTCTGCCGAGAAGGGAAGCAAACAAAAATAAATAAATAAAAAATAGATACATAAACATAACCGCAGTATCTTATCATGTGAGCATATCTGGGAAACTAATTTTGCGGCAGTATCAGTGCAAAGGGAGCCTCGATAGCTCAGTCGATACAGCGGCTCGCTAAGCGTTGGACATTTCGGGCTCGAACCACGGTTGAGGCAACATATGTTCTCTTCTCCACACCTCCCCAAACCGATCCTGACGCCCACTCAACCTCAAGTACAATAGATACCGGGTTATTCCCGAGGTAAAGCGGCCGGGGCGTGGCGTTGACGACCCACCCCATCTAGCATAGAGGTTAAGCATGTGTGCAGCTACACGTGCACTCCCCTTCAGTGCCTCTGACGCAATGTTACGCGGTGCGCTTCCACCGGTGCGAAGACTCAAAATACATTTACGGATATTACCCTACCGCTTTCCAACAAATATCTGCTAACACTTTCTCAGAACGCTGCACACGTCATGCATATGAAGACGTCTATTTACAAGCGCCTGCGGTATTTTCTTACTTGATTTATCCCGTTGTGTTTAAATACTAAAACAAGCCAAACATACATCCGTCGAACACGACTTATATCTGTATTAAGGATATAAATAAATCCAGCTACATGTTTCCACTATTTATCTAGCCAATACCAGGCTGCATATAAGAAGGTAAAGAGACACAACTTACAGCTGCAATCGACATTTTCTCAAGCTCTCCTACGTCTATTTTTCTCGGTTACTCCCCACAATCTCACAATCTGGAACGCACCCACCCCTGACGAATCACAACAGACGGCTGTAATTCTACTTTAAATACCTTGAAGAACAAAACTGTTACAGTTAGGTCTCCTTAAAAGTGCTTTCAATCGAAGTAAGACCGAATGAGGGGTAAAAACACAAGCCATAGATACGTCACAGACGGGCTGGCAATGCTGTCCCCATTTCCCTTTCCGTCAGTACGTTCCAATATCCTTATGGCCCAATTCAGGAGTCTCACAGACAGAGTAAATTGGCACTTGTGTGGTCATTCGGCGCTAGCTACAGCAGCAACTTTGGAACAACTGCAAGAATCCAGCGGAATTAACTTCCCTCGCTTGGAACTCTGTCGCCCATTTAAAGGAAAAAGAACCGTTCTATAGTTGCTACTCTATATGCAGCCGTTTCAACAACTATCGCACAATAAGAGGGAGTTTCTTTTGGGCTCTCTCTCTTATAGCCCGGGCCATATAAATTTGGCTCTGAATATTCGATAGAAAATTGTACTGAGAGGCACTGCGCAGAGAAGTGGCTGGAACTACAGTGTTCTGTCTCCTGCTTGACCGACAAGCGCCAGCCCAACGCTCCTCCCGACGCTCTGCCAGCGCTGTGTCGCACTCCGCGTGTTGGTGACGTTTACCAGTTGACGACAGGAGCTAGACAAACGATCGCAGTGATAAAAACCTTCAGAAAGTCTAATAAAAACTCGCTGGAGCGTCCGGCCGGCGCTTATCGGTCAAGTAGGTGAAAAAAAAACTCCTATACTAGTATTGGTGCATATGTGAAATTGTTCACATCAGACAATTAGAAGCATATTAATGCCTCTGTAGCTTTACGTCTGAATTCAGTTCTGCGATGACAGGAGCTGAGAAAAGGCAGGGGAAGTGTCAGCTAGAGAAGACCGCGTCGCATCCTACACAGAGTCGCAAAGCTGGGTCACGATTTGTACGATCGAGCGGACTAAACGGCGCCACATGCCAGGAGACACCAATCTTACAGCACCACAATGCTTTGCTCCAAGCAAACAAAGGAGAACAGGGCTACCACGTTTGTTACCTAGTATACCCCTAGTACCCCCCCCCCCCTCATTCACTGTGTAGTCTGTGTTACAGCAGGTCCATAGCCTCTTCCAAATCGAGGTCATCACAGAGTGCGAGCCACTGCTTCCTCTTTCAATTTCCAGTATCTTTTCTTAAGGTCATCCAGTAGCTGCTTACGTCTTCTTCCTCGTCTTCCCGTCACTTCTATCTTTCCTTCAATAACGTGTTCTAGAAGGCCGTACCTATGTAAGATGTGACAAATCCAGCCAGCCTTCCTGCATCTTATTGTAATATAACGTAAACCAATCTTCTCAGAATTGTCTAGAGTTGACAACGATGATTCAGGTTTTTTAATAAAGTGACGCTGTATCGTCCGTCGAATAGTTCTTGACGTTTCGAAAGATCGTAATGCCTTTATATTCAAGGTCAACTAGTAAAAGCTGCCCACGTAGCTGGTGATACAGCACTGCGTATAGTGATTCCTTTGCAGCAGTGCTCCCAACTTGGCATCAAATAAGGAGGAAGGCTTCGCAGGCATTCGCAACGCTAATAAATGTTCAGCCCCATGAAAAAGGGTAAATTTACTGCGCAACAAGCGTCGCAATGGGAGACTGGAACAGGTACAACAATGCCGAGTGATCAGTTTTCTTGCGCTTCGTCGCGGCAGATTTATTCGGCGCAAGCTATACTGTTAGCAGTATCCACCACGCACCACCTTCTGCAATTCTATTTTCTCCCGCCCTTAGAATATCCTATACGAAGGCTTTTTGTCTAACCCACTGTTCTTGTACCCTCTTCACAGACATTCAGAGTCCCACCCAGGCCAAACCAAGCCTGGTTGGCCTGCGCACTTCAATTTACATTGCATAATCCTCTTGTAGCTTTAATTTGCTTCCGGAAGGAATTGTTATTTTGGATCCGGCATGCAGACAGCTAACTGGCGACAGACAGTGAAAGAATGGTGCTAATTACAATGGCTACTGTTATGACGTCATAACGCACACGATGTGGGCAGTTCATGTATTCATACTTGCAAGGTTTCTAAGCCAACAGCCAGTTTACAGAGTAGAGGAGATTAAAGAGCGAGCCATCGGTTTGCCAGAGTTCGTTCACTTTTCGATATAAAGTGATCTAAATATGGAAAGTAAGGAGTTCGAATAGGTTGGAGCAGGGGAAGGGGGTGACAGACCAACTTGACCGCACTGATACGCAGCTGCAGCCGTTGAAAAAAAAAAATCCGCGTACATTGCCGAAAATTCGCCAAATATGATTCGTATATTATTTTTTTTAACGTAAGTACACGTTAAGACATCGAAAATTGTGTCATCCATTGCGGATGCTTCTCTTTAATGCTACCCTTTTTTTTTTACTCGCTACGGCAGAATATCCATACGTTATTTACAGAACCCCTATGTTCAGCCCGTCACAACTAAATCGCACCCTTATCTTAACATAACTGAAGCACGCACTTAAGCACGGAACATAACGACTGGCAATTTGTGCCGCAGCTAGGCTTCGAACAATCAGCCATTACAGTTTATACTTCAGACACATAATTGCTTTTTAAACCCGCATTCCTCCATCAGTCCTCGCACAATAACATTTTAAAGTGTCATGTCTGCGTTCGGGGTTGACACGTCTCTTGTATTGAACTGCTTCCGTTTTTTTCTCTATTGGTGTCGCCACTCGTGAGGAACGGATCGGAGAGGGGATGCGGCCCGATATATGGATCTCACAGTGGAACCCTGAAAATGGCAGGCCACAGCGTACCACTGAAGCCAAAATTACTTATCAGATAACGGCCGCTATACAGAACAGGCATATCGATTATTTTTATTTCGGTTCCTTCCTTTTTTCATTGCTGGGTATTCAAAGAAAATAAAAATTGGACGACAAAATTGAATAATGTAAATAATGAATAAAACACCTGCAAGTTAAAGTACAACGTGACAATAGTGATAAGGCACTTATGCATCAAAACATATTTGCCACTTAAGCAAATGACAACACTGTTTAATGCAGAGGGTTGTGTCACTGAAGTAGGTCGAAAAAACACATTCATGTTTAGGGAATCAGTTGCCAAATGTTAATTCCATAAACCATTATCAACTTCAACTGTCTACACACGGTTGTTTCTTTAAAATATTAACACATTTTGACAAATATGTGAACTCTACTCAAATATGCGGCGTTCTGTACTTCCCCGACATAGTATCCAGGGGCATAGCTAAGTCGGTGGCGGCGGCG
>BLKM01000900.1:4950150-5022092 GCA_013340265.1 Coptotermes formosanus | reverse complement strand
TGGTGGTGGTGGTGGTGGCGGTGGTGGTGGTGGCGGTGGTGGTGGTGGTGGTGGCGGTGGTGGCGGTGGTGGTGGTGGTGGTGGCGGCAAGTAGTGCTGCCGTCCTGTGTGGCAGATTTCAAGAGGCAGCAAAATAAATATTTAAAACCAATTGATTTTACGATCCCAATAAATTTTAAATTATAATTACAAATAAAAGGAAATTCAATAACAGATTAGATTTTTAATGTTTACAATTTCTGTTACGGGCGCCAAAAAACCCTATCTATGCCACTCAGAGTGTCCATTCATGTACGTGCAAGAAACGACTTGGCGGCCATGAAGGGAGGTAAGAAACGTGGGTATCTTCACAGATTATTTGGTGTATAGCCAGCCTTAAGTCAAGTAATGGAAGATGTCTGAGTAGGATTTATGAAGGGAGGATTGTTTTAAGTAACGAAACTGCGCCGTTAAATTCAAAGCTGCTGTGAATATGACACGAAAGCGGGAATATTGTGGAAGAAACGAGGAAGAAAAAAAAGAGGGCGGAATGGTAGTTAAAGTGACTTGCAGCCATCTAAATTATTTGCTAGCAGCCAACCACAAATAAGGAAAAATCAACAGAATGTACGGGAGTGCATTTTATGGCTTCATAAAACGAAACCCACTGATACCTTTAACGCTTCACTGACACAAGAAATTCCGCCAAACCTTGACAGATTTTTCCTGAGATGGTTGTAACAAGTTTCTGGGAAACATATTCTACACGCATAAAGACGGCAATATGTGGTCAAACTGTTCAACGTAATATGCTGGAATTCGTACAGTCACCGATCTGAATCTACATAACAGGCCTACCGACATGATAAACCAACCACTACGAGAATTTTTAGTGTTTCGCAGAGGTACGGGTGAGATATCCGTTGTTCTGAGATGTCACGTCGCGTCACTGGGTGACTGGCGTCCGATGTGTTGAGAGAGCGTAGTGGTCCGTCCTTCATGGCCTTTCACGATGTGGCTACCATACTGTCTCGAAACGTCGTACATCCATCACACAGTGATCCGCCCCTCATCCCAGGAAAACGCAGACCTTACACATCCGCTGTAACAAATCTTCTGATAACCACAGACATTATTCCTCTTACTGGTATGAACGTTTATTCGCTTAGCCTGACGCCAACTCGTCTCACAGCACTCTGTCATTGGTTTGCTGGGTTCACATGTATCATATTCACTGCTAGCTCAGTAATAAAACACATTCTCCATAGTCTTAGTCGCGTTCGCAAGGTCGCGGAAACCGCCTACTGGATTCGTCATATCCATTTGTCCGCATGTACCAGTGCGGCTCCCACCGGACGGATTTATGTGCAATTTGGTATTGGGGATTTTTGCGAAAATCTGTCGAAAAACTCGAAATTTGGCTAAAATCTGACGAAAACGTCGGGCACCTTACATGAATATCTGAGTACGTTCTGTTGTTGCCAGCGACATAAACTCGCCCCAAAAGCATTGTTGTGCACCACTCAATATCTTTATATCTTTCACAATGACGTGTAGCTCAACAATATACACAGAACGCACTGTTGTGTTTCTACCGCAACAATGGTTACGCGAATGTGTAACAAGGTTACATTATATACGTAATTTACATTGTCTATACACCAAGGCCTCGTTTTACGCCCTAATTTTTCTCCAGATAAAAGTGGGTGTAAATCAAAAATGATATTCCCGTAAGCACAAAAGACTTAAATAAATGGAAATAAACCAGCCACAGGGCGTTAAACCGAAAATGAGAGGGCGTAAGAAGTGGTGTAGATTGGTTAAGGGCGTTAAAGCAAAAGGGAGTAAAGCAAACGGGTGTAAAACAAGGTCTTGGTGTATTGTTAAAGAATGTATGCTAATGTATCCGTGTCCTTAGAAGAGTTTACTTTAAAAAAGTGCCACCAAGGTGTGGAAAGACTCTGACACACTCAGGGATTGATATGGTTCAATCTATTTACCCCAGAGCCCAACATTCCATGCAGGTGGTCTCTTCCAATCGCATCACTCCCTGTTATTCTTCACTTGGCTAACCGTAGCCCATATAATGGAGTAGCAAGAAAGAAACCATCCTTGTCTAGTAGAAGAGAAATGTGGAATGACAGGATTACAAAACGATGCTGCTGCTTTGTCCTCCGCAGCTAACCAATACAATACTGTAACAGTTCGGCATCCCGTCTATAATGTACCGGCTAGGTAGTCTGTCAAAATCCCTTCTTTCGCTGAACTGGTCTTCCTTTATGGAAGCCCCTTTCATTTGAAGATGAATAAAATAGAGTACAAGCGACTCATATTACAAATATGGATGACATTGTTACAGATCCACAGGCTGGCATGCCGTTGGTTGTTTGGTACAGCAATTTTATTTCTCAGGTATCTGAATTGGTGTGTTTGACCACTAAGATGCTGGAGTAAAAGGCCTTACGATTGCAAAAGACAGCAGCATATTTAAAAAAAAAAGGTACCTAAATTTGTCCTTATTCACGCCGAGAAGGCATATAGGTGGAGTAACAGTGCAGCACCGCTCACTCTTAACCGCGGCGCCAGATGGTGGCAAGTGGTGAACATCATGCCCCGGCCGCGTTACCGCCGGAGTAAAACTCCGGTACCCACTGAATAAGAGGCTGGCTGAGACTCACAGCCGGTTCGGACTTTTGGAGAAGAGAAACATCTCTTGCCCCTATCCGCATTCGAACCCCGGGCCGTCCAGCCAATAGTCTAGTCTCTATACCAACTACGCTATCCCGGCATCAAAGGACCTTAATAAATTCATATTTTCAGCTTCAAATTTCAGCGTTTCAAATAAACATTTTGTTCTAAACCCATTTATTTACGCTTATAATTGCAATTTATTTGTGATCTTCCTTCCGTAAGAGGCCACACGCATACACAGTCTTCACTTGCAAGTAGCGGCTGAGAGGGTGAGCAATTCCTACAGCCCACCTGAAACACAGCTGCAGACTTTGGCAGTCAGATATCTCCCACCCGCCTCCCAGACGCTCACAAACACGCGCGCATCAGTAGCGGAACACAGAGCGAATAGCATTACATTTTATCAGATTATATCCCAATGTATATGGAAATTTGTGGAAAAAATATGGAATGCGAACACGCATCTCGAAGATTTTTTTATAAACTCAAGCATCAAGCAGGGGGGTTTCCTTCCTGTGCAGGCCGTACATATTTGTCAAATCTATAGTTCAGGTTGCCACATTTTTCTTAGTTATGGACAGGTGTGTAACTGACTCCACGTTACAGAGTCCATCTTGAGAAGCTGACAGTACTTCAGCCTCTCATGGGACTCCGAAGGTTCATTACCGTTTCAATTAAATTAATTAACACCAACTACACTAACTTGGTGTTAATTAATTTAATTGTATACAGTTTTAAATTGTGCATTCTTTAAATACAGTTTATTGACACGTTTACAAAAACCCGCCAATTGTCCCTGTCGGGATCCTCATCGATCCACTCACCACCCTCCAATCCTAGTTCCTCAAGATATTGCTTAGGCCTTTCCAACTAATCCGTCCATATCCAAGGCCCTGTGTAACATTTTGTGACATGTTGAATTTTTATTGTCAGTTCATTGCCGCGCTTCCATTATGGTGTACCACCCCTTGTCGACTGACTGCGACTGTTCATTTAGTACATACTCAGCTATCTTCCGTATAGGGAGATCGCCTGCCCCATGGGCAACCTGAGGACGCGCCACAACGTGGCGACAGAGGCCCCTTAACATGGCATGGTTAGATATGCTTAACTAAAATGCCGACATAATGGTACAAAAAGCAATCACACAAGTAAAGTACCCTATCTAAGAATGTGTTGGGGCGTTCGTCTTTGGTGGCCCCTGTAAAATGTAGTTTTCACAAACCTGTAGCACTGAAATGTCATAAAAGAGAAATATATATCAGATAAAAAGAAGTATACGAAACGTATTTTAGTCTCACACAACCATAACAGGAAAGTGGTTCCAGTGGAATGGAAGGAATGAGGTGATGGTTGATGGTAGAAGGCATGAGATGCCAATGCGTTAGTCTTTTCGTGGTCTTTTGAAGAGAAGAAATGGGTCACGTTTTTACGCAGTTACGGGGAGCCGTGTTTACGTAGCCTCTACCATGGCAACTATCCCATAACAAAAAGCTTTAAGGGCACACTAACAGCAGGTATCCATCGGCTAATGTGTTTAAGAGGACAATAGATTCCAGACAGTGGGACGACCTTCCGTAATAAAAGGCTCTTCCTGTACTATGCTGGAAACATACATGCATCCTTCAGACTTGAATGATTTTATACAAGAGAACGAAGAAAGCTGCCATATTTGTATTGTAGCGTTCATGACTTACTCGACCATACTGGCTGTTCCGCGCACTGTACCAGCTGTTTACACAACTGCTGCCTGCTTCACAATGAACCAGTTTTCTTCACATCTAAGCTGAATTTCTACCCTTTCTAAGTGAGGTCGCATCCCTGCGGAGAGCACACTAAAATATTTCTGTCCGTCCGTCTGTTCACGTGCAAGAACTCGAGAACAGTTAAACCGATTCTCATGAAATCTTATGCTGGAGAAGAACTGTCTGTTTAAGTTGTTTATATTGGAGACTTTAAAACCCCAGCACGAAGGCACATGCAATTAAACCAAAAATCAACGTAAATATTAATTCTTTTTTCTAATATGCTAGTGGAAAATCAACTGCTTTGAGAACAGCAAAAATGGAGCCTTTTCGTGCTTTCTGTCCTACGGGCTACTGAAAAACAATTGTGAAGGGCACGGATGTCAGAATATTATTCCTAATACGTGTAGCCAAATGCGCCTCTCGAGTGTATGATGCATACTTCAACGTTCCTGTTTGTAACTGGGTGCGTTTGCAACTGAATAGAGAGACTAGACCAGTAACCCTAAGACGGTGGTAACAAAATGCGCGTACGAGGAAAAGGAACTGATATTTACATACGTAAACATACGTATCGAATTCCCAGACCAAAGACGAGTAACGCTGACATGAACAGCAAGCATTTCTAACAGTTATCTTTCCGGCACTTTTGAGATGCATTCATTCGGTTAGACAGTTTGTACATACACTTGTGAAATTACTGAGTGAGAATAAACTGGCATGAAAATTTGTAGCTATTACAGCGTAAGTGGTTTTCACTAATTTATATATGCATTAAATATTTGCACAGAATATCCACTAAAATAACAGGCAAGCAGAATGTAGGATGTTACACATACAGGAATAATCTCTGGATACATGGGAACATACTCTCACATACACACACACACCACCCTAACGCATCCATTTATATAAAACTCACATACTATCATAGCGTTACTGTGTACTGCCTCCAGGCATACATGAACTGCCGCTTCTCGAAACACATTTCATGAATTCAATTAATATTGATTTTATGTCATTTATATTTCACACAAGAGCGGGGTGATGAAACACAAGTGTAGCCAATATTGACTTGGCCTAAAGGATGGCGCAAATGATTAAATATACACTGCACATTTTCTGCACTGTCTTATTTCCTTCATGTGAAAAGTCACTCAGTTGGCCTTCGAATAGAATGTACAGTTACATAACGTAAACGAATTTCAAATGGGCCTGTTAGAGGAAACAACGGTGTGAACAATTTTAGTAAAAACTTACATGACAAATGACAGGGGTGCGAAAGTTTAGCTTTACTCCGCATATATATTTTAAATATGCGATATTTGTCAGTTTTCATCAGCTCGTTGGTCTTGGATTTTCATTGGTAGCATACACGAATCTTCTGCAAAGTGATGAAGGAATAAAACACAGAGTTTATACTTTGAACATACAACTTGCAACAAATTAGAAACTACACGTTCCGTAGGGAGGAATTATTCTTAACAAAGTGATACTAGCTCAGTCGGTCAAGAAGTGCTCGACCTGATCTTGAAGCAGAATTTCATTTCTGTGCTCACATGACGCCACCAACTGACTCTACTGTGAGCCAGCTCAGTCCATTCGACACCTCCATACCCTATAAACCCTTTTAACAGGCTTCCCATCACAAAACTTAAAATCCCCGTGAAGCAAGCAGTTACCCCAATATACGACTAAATGTTCCTTAAAAACAAACAGAAACAGCGGCACACATTCGGCCACTGGACACACATTCCCTTTTTTACTGCCCTCAGCATATAGGCTACATTCCAAGGCCAATAGACACATGCGTGTGGGAAGACAAGAACAATGCGAGGTACATTTTTCTTCTCCATAAATGAAGTCAGTATTGATGGACCAAGTCAACAGTTAGGATGGATATTTTTACTGTTGCCAGGCGACACACGGGCATGGCCAAACAAACTGCTGTTTGAAGCTTCTCGTTGGCTTTGTGGCGTGCTGGCTACTTTCCCTTTGTTGTTATTGACACTTTTATACACGTACAACTTACTTTAGAAAGGGGATTGAATTAGACTATGCTTACAAGGAAATTAACTTTCTCTCAGTATTGCCTGTACCGATAGCAAATTTCGCGTGGAAATGTAAAAAATAAAACAATTTTAAAACATGTAATAATTGAGATGCAAGGCAGCAAAAAAGAGACATCTGAAGTCCAACATTAGGTTAGGAAATCATCATCACCATCTTCTTCAATGGGTTAGGTCGTTTGACCCGTTCCGGCATCGATGCATTGCCATCGTTTTCTGGGACGTCCACGATCTCTTCTTCCTCGGGATTTGTAGTTCAGGACATGTTTCGGAAGTCTGGTGTCGTCCATTCGTCTAAGATGGTTAATCCAGTTTTGTTTATATTTGGATCTCACGTCTTGTATTCCAGAGATCTCCAGGTCTTTTCTTACGACTTCACTTCTTATTTTCTAAGGTTGTTAAAATAATGCAAATACCATTATTACCGGCGGCTCGGAAGAGTCTGTTGCACCCATCATGCATAAAACCGATACTTATGAAAGTATATTGAAGTAAAGTGATCAATTATTAATGTGTGACGCATGTAACGTTTGGGGGTTTGTGTGGGAGATGGCGAATGTACGTTTCGTGGTTACTGAAGAATTAACATGGCACACGATGGCGAACTGTGACAGTAGCACGAACAGGCCACACCTACGTCTCGATCCCATAGCCATCCATCATGACATCCTCCCTGTCTTTGTCACATGCACCCCTTCCCCTTCCGATGCTTCCCTTAACTCGGGCACACTTTGAATACGAGTGCAGGAATTGCTACAGTATACAGAAGCATACACAAAACACAAGCAAAAACATACGGAATACGCAAAAAGACAAGCATGCAGATTATTAAATTGAATTCAATTCACTGAAGTGCAAGCTTAATAATAATAATAATAATAATAATAATAATAATAATAATAATAATTTCACTCATTCTCGACCTAGATGAAGGGGAGTGATCAAATTTATGCCTCGGCCACATTACTCTCGGGAGAGAGCCCCCGTACCATTGAATAGGAGACCGGCTGGGCCCCGCAACCGGTCTGGAGGATTTTTGAAGAGATCAATCTCTTACCGCTGTCCGGGACACAAACCCGGGATCGTTCAGCTGGCAGTGGCTCTCAAGCCATTTTTTTATTTGCCCCTGTTCAACTCAGTAGCCAAAAAATTCTTACGTAGAAAAAACATGGTGGGGGAGCCCTTGTCCCACCTTGTCCTCCTCAGGTTACGCCTATGATCACCACCACCACCACCACCACCACCACCACCGCCGCCGCCGCCGCCGCCGCCGCCACCACCACCATCCATCAACAGCACCACCACCGCCGCCGCCGCCGCCGCCGCCACCAGCACCACAACCATCACCACCACCGCCAGCACCACCACCACCACCACCACCATCACCATCACCACCGCCGCCACCACCAGCACCACAACCACCACCGCCACCGCCGCCACCACCACCAGCACCACCACCACCACCACCACCACCACCATCACCACTCGATGTCTGGTTTGGGAAGTCGTTCGGTGTTACGACACTTGACTCAGCTGCTAACCTGAATCACATCTTCAGTCCAGTAATCTTAGCGCATCTCTCCGGTTTACGCGACTTGGTATTCGCAAAACGGTCCGACTGGACTCTAGGCGCCGGTTCCAGAGACGGCAGACTGTCAGAATATGAAGCAGCTTACCCGATTCTTGACGTCACCAGGACTTGAACAGTGGATGAACTTAACGATACGAAAGAAGAGGTAGCTGCTATAATGTAAGAAAATGGCTTCACGTTGGTCATCCCACCATCCTGTGAAGCCCTGATTACTTTGCATGCGTCACTCACCAGTGCCACTGTATCAAACGTGATGTCTTCGCGGCCGTGAGTAGTGCGGCTGACTCACGGACGCGGCCCTGTGTGGTCTGGTCAATGGCTACTGACGTTTCGGAGAAACATACTGCCTCGATTTTCACTTCAGGTTCATCTAAAACATTTGTAAAATCTGCCAATCTTATACGGTGTCACACTGCAGGATACAGCAGTCTCTGAATTATTTTGCTCGAATTTTAAAAATGACCCTCTCATGTTGGGCCGGAATCATGTTTTCCAAAGGTCAGACAGAATTCGAGAGGATTTGCAGAGGCCATTCTTTTTCCCAGAAACATGACCAACCACCAAGACCAGATTTATGTTCGTCTTTCTTTATTTTTAGTTTTGTCTTTCTCTTACTTCCTTTCCGCCTTTCTTTCTTTCTGTATGTTCCTTCTTCTTTCACTGTCTACTGTTGTTTCTCTTTATTCCTTGTTATCTGACTTATCTTCCATTCGTTATAGGTTTTTATGTTCAGCCTTTTCCTATTCTTTCACTCTTCCTTTCTCTCTCTTCGTTTTTGTTTCTTTTTCTTTCCCTCTCTACGTACCCTTGTTGTATTTGTACGACCGTCAGACTAAATCCAACTGAGGACTTGAAAGATTTAACCCAAATGGAAGTCACGGACTAACTTATCATATGTGTGAGGCAGCACTCTCAGAAGAGCGCAACTTGGACAACTCTATGTCCTTCAGAGTTTAGGAGTTCTTACACAAAGACAGGCGAGGTAGAGAAATAGCGAGAGTTTCTATCAGTCCCCACTCTTTTCTTTTTCGAAAAACTCAGCTCTCTTTTCCAACTTTATTGACCCTTGCGATAAGTAAATCTTCACGTTTAGTTTCGGAAGAAACGGGAACTGAATATACGGACTATAAATGACAATCAACAAAGACATGTGGGTGATAAAAAGCAATAGAAGAATATAAGTACTCAACCTCAACTCTTAAATTCTGTGATGGAATTTTAGGCACATAATTCATAGTTAAAACACAATACCAGAAGAAATAGGTCGTCTAACCATTAAGCTACTTTATACTTTAAATCAGCGTACTCTCTGATTATCGTGAGAGGTATTGTTGACTAACGGAATCCATAATGGACCAGGAAAATAATTTTGTTTTGAAACATTAGTGAGCTATAAGACATCAAGATGTTGCCGCTTCTAAGTAAGTCCTGAACAATTAAATCTAACTAACGTGCCTTCACATGTATCACCACACAAGCCGTTAAAAATACTAGAGCACGATGCTACACATTTTCCAACAACGGGCTTAAGTAAGCAGGTATGTGACGAGCAACACACAAACAGGCCTGCCTAGAAGAAACAGCGGACTCGAACTTCTTGGATCATGAAGACGGAGACTGCAAGCTCCTCGAAACGTGTCGCCACTCTATACCAATCAACAGTAAGTGGTATTCCAAAAGGTATGAATCTTCATTATGAAATTAAATGGGGTAAATTTCCTGTCGTTTTCGTATCTATTATTATATATATTTTAGTAAGGTCTGCAACTTTGTAACGTTCTGCCCATATACAGCATTAACTGACTGGTTTTTTACAACCGAGACGGAGTTTGTTAACTGCGCGGTACTGACTGGATCTTTAAATATTCCAGTTTAATTTCACTCTTTAAATGTTTAATCACAAAGATATAAAATAGCAAAGAAATAACCGTAAATCGTAACTCCTGTAACGCTCCGATATTGGAGTTTCATGGACCGTCACGTGAATACACAGAACTGTGTTTTCTGCGCGGTACGATCTGAGCCTGTAATATAATTCAGCGTCATTTACGTGCTTCATATGGATCTCAGAACAAACAGCGATTACCTCCCTATGCAGCATTAACCGATTAATTTTTAAAACCGAGAGGGAGTGTGTTTACTGCGCGGAACGAACTTTGCCTGTAATATAATTCAGCGTAATCTCGGTCTTTAAATGCTTAATCACAAAGACATAAAACAGCAAAGAAATATCCGTAAAATGTTCTCTTTGGTGTAATTTTTACATAAACCTGTGCCATGGCTTAGGCGCTTAGCCACCGGCCTCCCACCGCGGAGGTTCCGGTGGAATCTGTGGTGGACAAACTGGCACTGGGACAGGTTTTTCCCCGAGTACTTCGGTTTTCTCCTGTCAATTTCATTCCACCGGTGCTCCATTACTAGGCAAACGACAAAAAAAAATAATAATCGTCATAGGTTGCACAAGAAGCCTTAAGGCTTTGGTGCTGCTGTAGTGTCTGCTGCGGGGCCCTTTCAAAAAAAAAATTGAATCATGTTATAAGATTTTATGATGTGGTTTTTAATTCAAATGCTTCAACATTTTGCCTTCTGCAAGCAGTAAGCCCATCTTATATATACTGTCGCAATGTCAGTCTCTGTTACATCCCACCCACTGGAGTTTCAAGGACCGCCACCAGATGGCAGGAAAAGACGCGACACAGAATTTAGTCTGATAGAGCGGCGATGGTATGTAAGAAACACGACTAATTGAGGTTTCCACGTTAACTACCTAAAGGGTCGCCGGGCACTAGTACTACATTATAATACACATACACACACATTATTCGGGTTTTCACGCCTGCCCGGATCGCGGGGTTTCCACAGTAACTGCGTACATGAAGTGTGCCTTGCCTCCACGGGTCGGGCATGTCAGCGTTTGTCCACAATTGATCCCTTACCCTTCGGGTCGAAAAAGGTTACATCCGTTTTCGTTCATGACCAGCAGGTATAGTATCCGTTCTCGTCCACAAGCATGTCAGTTTTCGTCCACGGTTAATTCCCTAACCTCCGTGAGGAAAAAGGTCATATCCGTTTACGTCCACGACCAAGTGGTCCGTGGTTCATAACTCGTACATGATCAAACTGTTACTCATGACTGTTCTCACTTTGATGATCTCACTTAAACTGGCCCAAATAGAAAGAGAAGCAGGTAACTTATAACTGATTAGGTTGGTCCTTCCGAGGGAGGACAGAAGTATTGTCAGGACCGGCACCCACAATCAAATGCAGGGGTCGTGAGGTCATAGCAAGCAAGCCATCGTGCAAGCTGGGGAGGGGGAAGGGAGAAACACTCATGATAACAAAATCATTCCAAGCAAGCGAGCGCCCAGAACTTTTCCTCGGGGGGGGGGCGGCCCCGCTGACCCTGGGGCTATATAATTTATGTTTGATTTTGAAAATTAATAAAAATCCTGTTGTAAGTACAACATAACTCTGTCTGCAACGTAATTTATATACATACCAATATAACTACGTCCCATGACTCAATCACAGTGTCCTATCTTCTTGCTCTTTTTAATTTTATTAATTTATTTTTAAAAATTCTCATGTACTAGTCATCGGCCAATTTCAGTGGCTGATTTTGGCTGAAGGGGAAATCACGTAAAACTTTCGATATCATAACACTTACAAAATCTGTTTTTTAGGTTTTGGTTTTAGGGGTTTGGGGGGTGCACCTCCGATTCCAAGCGGCGCACTCCAGCACTGCTTGTGCCTGTGCAGATCAGACCCATACTTGGTTAGGTTCTCACGTGGTTATCATGTGTATGTGTTTCAGCTGTGAACAGATAGTATTTTCATGCAATTTATTGTCGTCTCAGTGTGTTGAATTAAATAATACCACTTCATGAATAATGATATATGTACCTCTGTCACTTAACGTCTACAGACCGAACGACTGTGCCATGTGTCATAAAACATCACTTCACGTTACACTCCGAGTGAAGCTCTTGCTATCCGCTGCACAGACAAGCCAGTCTGTGCTACTCTGTATCACCCTTCCCATCATCCTGACAAAATCTCCAGTTAAGTATTACGAGATTGCAGTGACCTCTTTGGCGCCCAGACCGGGATATGAAGTGGTGAAACCAGAACACCGACGACACAGTGCACGAACAAATGAGGGGCCAGCTGAACCTCTTACTTATCTGCTTATCGCTCTCAGAATAAGAACACTGACAGCTACAAACTGTGAGCGGAGAGAGTATGGGTAGGGATCAGTTAGAAACATGGTAATCGAACTTGGCTGGCTAAAGAAAAAAGAAAAAAAAAGGAAAGAACATGTTGATCGAAAATAGTTGGCTAAACATGGTGGTGGACGGTGGGTGAAAACAAAGGTTACGTCATTCAAGTTCACCAAGTATGACCTGGCAACCGCGTACCCGGACACCTTGGTATTGTTTTTATTGAAGGGGATTTTTTTTTTCCATTGCGCAACAGCCCCTGGCGGGCCACGACCTCATCATTACCGAGGCTTCACGGTCACCCTCAAGACACACCACAATCGGTTGGACTCCTCTTGCCGAGTGATCAGCCCTACGCAAAGACCTGTGCCTGACAACACATAACACTCACATGACACAGATATCCTAGCCCCCGGCGGGATTCGAACCAATAATCCCAGCAAGCGAGCGGCCGCAGACGCACGGCTTAGACCGCGCGGCAGCTGGATCTGCACCGTTGATACGGATGTAAACAAGAACAACAGCCATAGACGAAAATGGATACACCGTTCGCGGGGCTTGAGACCTACCTGCTTTTCTCGTGGACGAGAACAGATATGATTTTATAATCTTAGGCTGACCATGGATGAAAACTGACATCCCGACGGGTCGCGGGGTATCCAAGGTAACACCGTACATCGGTGTTCCTAGCTTGCGCGGGTCGCCAGGCACCAGCAGACTAGTAAGCAATTAAATATACAAGTATGGAGTCGCTTCTCATGGCACAATATTCATAAAAAAGTTCATCAAAATTCGTGCAGCAGTTCTGCACATAAAACATACAAAATCAGCGCTATATGCTTTCGTGTTATGTAGTACATTAAAAGGGAAACCATAAAAATGATATTCGCGGCTTGTACAGAACAAGATGTACGCCTTAATACAGCAGCGACATTGCTAAGAATGGAAGGCAGCATTAATGGCGCCATTCTAATTTCTGTGAAAAGCGACAACATACTGTACTTCCTTACAAGGCCGTATTACTTTATAAATAGTTTATTCAGTGTAAGATGAATTAAACTTACTCTTAAATAGCTGCATCGAACACTGGACGTATCATTACGGGTTAAATATTTCGGTGCATTTCTCCGCGTCTCGGCGAACGACATGGCGGCAGTCACAAGACATGACCAGTTCGTCTCAGGCCTACCCACTTCATAATCATCCCTACCTGGCATTCACTTTGCAACCTCATTAGAATATAAAATGACACCACGAAGGCAATATTATAACATTTTAAATGATTCAACACTTTGTTACACGAACAAGCGCATCACAGCACACATTAAAAACAAATTAACAGTAACTGACACACGAGCTATATTCCACTTTCGCGACGCCATTATGCACACGATTGCAACCAGAAGGAGAAGGGGATGTCATGCTGCTCATCGCCTTACACCTGCTTCCCCTCCGCACCGATATCACCAAAGGGTGACATCTACTGGTCAAACTTGGTACTGCACAATTATTTTCTGTTGCTTACTGACGGAAGAAAATAAATCAATACGTTAATGTACTTATAACCAATATTATTTGGGCCTTCATGCATATTTACATTACCGACATGTGTCACTAAACAATATGAATTAGAATTCTTAAAATTATACAAGTTCTGTGCCTTATTGAGGCCAGATGTCACTACTGATCAAGAGGAAAAACCGGTTTTTGCAGGTAGATAACGAACACGTGCAATTTGCTGGCCTGTGCTCTCTGCTGCCTGGAGTGTTGAATACTGGCCAATCAAGACGAACTTTAGAATCACTTGTACTTGACGTCATGTGGAATTAGTGGGGGATAGAGTGACATCGGATCAGACATTTCTCCCCTTTTATTCCATTCTCCTCTGCTAGCCAACATTCCACAACTGCTCCACACTAAATTGTCAGAGACCCTTCATATGTACGATAGACTACCGTGGGGCGTTCGCATCTGAACCTTATTTCGGCTGGATACAAAGCAAAGGATTCAAGATTCGTGAAAAAATGAGGTCCTCACAACCGTGCTACTGGAAGTTCAAGTCTTCCGGGATGTGACCCTGTGTCACTGGACAGTATGATAACAGATGATCGAACAGTTGAATATTCAGTTCAAGATAATGTACGTGTAAACTAGCTGTAAAATAAGGAATCGGTTTGTCAGGGGTAACAGACTGTGTCGCTTGGTGCGTGGTTTCCGACGTTTCGAAGGACCGTAGCATCCATGTTCGAAACGTTGGGAACCACTCACACAACGACACGGCGTCAATACAACCGACTTGAATCCTCAGAAACGCCGCTGTGAGAACCACAAGTCTCATAGATATGTAATAAACGGAGAACAGTGCACTTGAAAAGAAGTACGTGAGTTGTAACTTAACTCAGTCTTTAACTAACTAACTAACTCCATGGAGCAGAGACCTTCTTGAGAAGCTAACAGTTTCTCAGCTAGTCAAGAAATTCCCCACATTTTATGGAACCCGAAGGTTCATTACCGCATTCACAAGAGCCCGCCACCTGTCCCTATCCTGAGCCAGATCAATCCAGTTCATGTCCTCCCATCCCACTTCCCGAATGTCCATCTTAATATTATCCTCCCATCTATGCCTGGGTCTCCCAAGTGGTCGCCTTCCCTTGGGTCTCCCCACCAAAATCCGGTATGCACCTCTCTCCTCCCCCATACGTGCCACATGCCCCGCCCATCTCAGTCTTCTCGATTTGATTACCCGAACAATATTTGGTGATGAGTACAGGTCATTAAGTTCCTCGTTATGTAGTCTTCTCCACTCCCCTGTCGCCTTGTCCCTCTTAGGCCCAAATATCCTCCTCAGCACCCTATTCTCGAACACCCTCAGTCTTTGTTCCTCCCTCAGTGTGAGAGACCAAGTTTCGCATCCATACAGAACAACAGGTAAAATTATAGTTCTGTATACCCTAATCTTTGTGTTTTTGGATAGCAACCTCGAAGACAAAAGATTCTGCACCGAATGATAGCAAGCATTCCCCGACTTCAATCTGCTCTTAATTTCTTCATGAATGGAGTTTCGTTTCGTTAGGGTTGCTCCCAAATATTTGAATTCTTCCACCCTTTCAAAGGATTTATTATCTATATTTATGTTGTGATTGTGTCGTGCATTCTGATTTCGAGACATGACCATGTACTTAGTTTTCTCAGCATTTACTTCTAGACCAATCTCCTTACTAGCAATAATTAAATCTTCTGCATTTTTCTTTATGCTATGTACGCTTCCGCCCAATATATTAACATCATCAGCATAAACCAGAAGCTGATGTGTACCATTCAATTTCAAGCCCTCCTGGTTTGCCTGAACCCTCCTAATGGCATATTCTAAAGCAAAGTTGAAAAGCAATGGCGACAGAGCATCTCCTTGTTTCAAGCCATTCTTAATAGGGAACGTGTCAGACAGATGTTTGCCTACCCGAACTCTGCTATATGTTTCACTTAGGCACATTTTTATTAACCTTACTAGTTTCATGGGGATACCGAACTCAATGAGAATATTATACAAGACCTCCCTCCTAACTGAATCATAGGCTTTCTTGAAGTCTATAAATAGCTGATGAACTGCCTCATTGTATTCCCATTTTTTCTCAAGTATTTGACGAATGCTGAATATATGATCAGTGGTTGACCTGTTACGTCGAAATCCACACTGATGATCCCCAATAATTTCCTCTGCATATGGAGTTAACCTTGACAAAAGGATGTTGGATAGAATTTTGTACGTAGTCGACAAAAGTGATATGCCTCGATAGTTATTGCAATCTGTCTTATCACCCTTCTTATAAATAGGCACAATGACCGACTCCTTCCATTCCTCAGGCAATTCCTCCTTATTCCAAATAGAAATAATAAGTTTATGGATTTCAGACCGAATAATCCTACCCCCTGCTTTAATCAATTCTGCTGGAATCTGATCAATACCTGGTGATTTGTGGCTTTTTAGTTTTCCAATAGCCAACTCAGTCTTTACTCTCTTTAAACGTATGTGGGATAAAATCGAGAAGAATGAGATCGGCGGGGAATGGAGCACATATGGGAGCGGATAAAAGTCCAAATATGATCTTGGTGGGGATACCTGACGGAAGGAGCCCACTTGGAAGACCCAGGCATAGATGGGTGGATAATATTAAAATTGATCTTCAAGAAGTGGGATAGGGCATGGACTGGAATGAACTGGCTGAGGATGGGGACAGGCGGCGGGCTCTTGTGAATGCGGTAACGAATCTTCGGATTCCATAAAATGCGGGGAATTTCTTGACTAGCTGAGGGCTTGTTAGCTTCTCAAGAAGCATTCTGCTTAGTTAGTTAGTTAGTTCTTTAGTTAGTTAGTACATGTGATACACAAAGGATTAAAGTGTCCCTACAATTTTTATTAATGACTAGAAAAGAAGACGTATGGTATAGGAGTGGAGGCAGTGCTCCATACTTTTTCGACCTCGGCACTAGATGGAAAAACGTGCTTACGTTCATAGTCCGACGGCTTTACCGCCACGGAGAAATCTCCTGACATACAGTGGGTAGGAACCCGGGTGCTTGCTAGAGATATTTTGGACGGAATGGGAAAAAGAATAATTCCTACCGCTGTGAGAAATACGGGTCTGACATTCAGGTACAGCAACATTCACCTTGCCCCCTGTTAGCTTGCACAAACTTCCGGAATTATAGAAAGGTTTATGCCTACTGTAACTGATATTCTGGTATTGAATATTCATCAATCAATGGATATTGTGTTATATCAATTTCAATAACAGTTATTTTAATTCGTAAAATTTATCACGTCTAATGTTACGAAGCAATAATATCCAATGTTTTCGTAGCGTACATTTGTATTACGCGATTACTGTCCATCTACTAAACCAAACTCTTTTTTCTGCATTCTTAAGAACCTGGCATGTTCCACGTTCTTGTGAATTATATACAAATATTCAGTTCATACCGCGCAGTGAACACACTCCGTCTCGGTTATAGAAACTAATCAGTTAACACTGTATAGGGAAATAATCGCTGTTTTTTCTCAGATCCATACAAAACACATACATACACTATGAGGCAAGAAGGCAGAATATTAAACGTCAAGCCTGGTGGTATACATAGTAACCACTTGGCATTAACGGAGTAAAGGCCCTAGTAAATAAATATTTAAAACGCCACAACCGATATACATTGATATATGGGATTATGCATGCGTGCGCGCACAAGTTTACAAATGTATGTGTGTTTACGTTGGTACTGCAGTATAAACTGCAACTTCCTAGTGTTAAAAAGTGAGATGTTATAGGAACGTCGAGCCTGAATAGCGATGGTTGTAACACTGGTAATGAACGTGCCACCAGCACAACCATTACCACAAACACAACCACAGTCACCACCACAACTTACAGTTCGTCCAAATCCTTTTACGAACATCTAAAGATAGAATTCACATTCCATTGCGGATAAAAATTATTTCGTAATACATAATCGCGTGAATTTAAATTCTAAAATAGGATATATGAAAGAACTTTTACATAAATAAAGTGATAAGGCGCCAGGTGTTTACGAAATCTCGCCATTGAACATAAGAGCTTCCAACTCTTTAAGCTCGTTATTTATCCACAAATATAACCAATTATTTAGCAGTATGTGCTAAGGCGATATAGACAACAGTTCAGGTTCCTGCACAGGCATTTCTTGACCGTGCAGCGAGGTGCTTTAATATCCCACTAACAGGCAAGAATGCGTATATGTTAGCTCAGAGCCCACACATTTACTTTGCATGCTGGTATATTCTCGTTTATCATAATCCAAATACACCATAAATTTACAGCAATCCCTTCAGATTTGTTCTTTACTAACTACATTAGAACCTCAGTTTTCACTCCTGATTTATTTGTGGCTTAACCTCTTGGGCTCAGTTGCCATGATGTGTATCCCAAATTTATTTTCGTGAGATTAGAGACAAACAGATCTGCTGCTGCGGGTCTGTGTGCAGGAATAAACCATTCGTGTATTGGTCAGAGGAAAAGGACCAGATACAGTATATGGAAGGGACACTGTGCAGAAAGAAGAAAGAAACGTAATCACAGATTTAACATCTGGAAAAGCAGCAAAGCAGCAACAGAATAAATTTTTTTTTGTGCAATTTGTTGTAGATGTTCCGCTGCGGGGGACAACGACCTTCTTTCTCCTTTCGGCAGAATAAATAAATAACTGACATAATATATTTTATGGATCTGGATATTATGCACACCGAAACCAATTACCGCCTAATCCATTCAGAACTATACGGCTTATGTTGCAATATTTCGGCGGTGATTAGCTAGGTACCTTGCGTTTTCATTTCAAGGCGGTGACCTGATTGCGAAGTTTTGCCATTTATGACACCGTGTAGGCAAATGTTAAAACAGTACGTACAGATGGGTTTAGCTTACGTGGTGGAGAGGGAACCATTGTTGTTGTAAACGCAAAGACAATACACACTGCACACTTGTTGTCACAAATTGTAAGTACTGAGATAAGATTAATCACATTCTGACGACAGAAATAAAATAACTAACGTATTTCCACACTTCATCACCAATTCGCATAGAACACTGCTTTTACGCTTAAGAGTATTATGAGTGATGTACGTAATTCACATGCCTCAGATATTGCAGCTACTTGCTACAGGTTACGTGGCTGGGGTTTGCTTCCCACCAGAGGCAACGCCGTTCTTTTCTCACGTTTAGTGCAGCTGCGACATGCAACTGTGCACAATTTCTTAATCAACTGGCAGCACGAGAACACTCCTTGCGGTGTTCGAGGCTGTAGCGCCTTAATCTGACCACTCACCTCAATGCACAGTTGAGACACCGAATGAATGGAGCTATATCTCCATGTCACATACCCGCTTCATCGTGTAATGCGTAAGAATAAAATAAAGAATAATACCTATATAATCACGAAGAAGATATCAAGATTTGGTTCTTCAGACAAGTTAAAATACGGGATCATTTTGTAGAAGTTAACATCCTTTTGCTAAATGTCCTAACAGACGCAACGTTAAAACGTACTTGTATTAAAACTGCAGTTTTCCTTAACCCTGCGTGCTGAATAACGAGACTGGACTCCTGGCTTGAAATAGACAGTGACCACTTCCTTACTAGTTACTTAAATTCAATAACCGTGATCATCCTAACGCTATTAGTCGAAGCTAAAGAACTATCGATACAGCGTCTTTATAACCTATTTTTACGAAATATTATTAGGGCGATCAAACGAAGGAGGATGAGGAGAAGCAGATATAAGGCACACGGAAAACTTAAGGAATGAAAATCAAATTCTAATTGGAAATCCTGAAGGAAAAAGACTATTTGGAAGAACTAGGCATAGAGGGTAAGCGAATATCAACATTTGTCATAAAATCAGTGTACTAGGATGTGAATGCATAAATTTGGCAGAGGACATGAAATTGCAGTAGGCTTTTGTAAAAACAGCAACGAAACGTCGGGTTCCATAAAAGGACTGAATTTGTAAAATGGTCGAGCAGCTGTTAGTTTTTCCAGAAGGACTCCGCTCCACGAAGTTCGAGAATGGGCTGGATAACAACCACTGCCAAATAAAATTCGCGTCAATATGAGGAAGAACACAATTCCACTAAATGTAATATGAACCCACGTACATGTTGGTTATCTGATGCTGAGAGAGCGGTCTCTGACGGGCAAGATAATGTTGACTTGCAACGCGTAAGCGTGGACTGAAATTGTTTACTATAATAATTGGTTTGTTTTAGTCTGCACATAAGTTGGAAGCCTTGTTCAAACATATCAACAAAATTACGTGGGCAGCACATGTAATTCGCAGAGTAATGGAAACTGTGTTATCGATGGCCGTCCGTATTCTTCCTGCTTTCATTTAAAATCCATTCTATGTATGTATGTTGGCACAAACCGTATGAATATGCTTGTATTTACGGGGACGCGCGCACGCACACACACACACACACAAATAAACAAGAATAACAGCCACTGTAATTACGTGTAATATTTAAAGCCCAATGGTAATTATATATACCACCACCTACCGTAACATTAAAAACGTCTGCATTCTCTTCACAAACTGTATATGTCTTTCGTATGGTTCCTCATAACACATGGCCGTTAATTCTCTACACAGAATTAACCGGATGGTGTTTGTAATGGACACAGACTTCGTTCTCTTTGAGGTAGGAGCTGAAGATTTGCATGTAGTGCAGGCGGACGTCGTTCTTAAAAGTTTCAACATTTGAAACAGCTGTTGGCTTCCTTTTAGGTAAAAAAATAAAAAAAAAAAATTAGCGTATCGGTTACCATGGCTGCAAATTATAGTTCTCGGATTACTCTGATGATGGAGGCAGCAAAATCGTCCCAAACACTGGGGCTAATTTACCAATCCATTTGGTGTCATATACCAGAAAATTTAAATTTTCAATCAAGCATCCCTTAGCAATTTTCAATTAAAAAGCTAATGAATAACATCTGTTTTCATTGAATCGTCAGCCCCCGTCCCTCACCAGATCGGTCTAGTACACAACATCGTATTCTAGTTCCTCAAGATTCATTTTAATATTATCTGCGCGTAGCAATCCAGTTGATCTTACTTCCCTCAGGTTTCTCGTCTAAATTTTTTCATTCATGTCATGTGCGCTGATGTCCCATCTTTCTCTTCTTCGAAGGTTTAGCCACTCAATTTCTGGTTTTTAAGGGCACAAATTATGCATCTGCCACCAGTATCTTGTCATTTTCTCCTTCTAAGGTCAGAATATTTTCTGTGGATCCCTATTTCCGTGTTCAGCACAATACGAGGAACTTCTGGTCTGGCCGACCAATTATTAACGGCTTCAGAAAAACCCCCGTTCCGTTGCATCAGTTGGTTTGCTTCATTTCTTCGTGAATCTACTTGTGACCTGTTGCTCCCCCCCCCCCCCCCCCCCCCCCCGCCGTGTCTGAACTTGACCACTTTTTTTAAGAAATTAATTTCATGGTTCTAACACTTTTAGGCGCGTTCGCAGAGTCGCGAAAAAGTACTTATTAGCTTCGTCATGTCCGTCCGTCCGTCCGTCCGTCCGTCCGTCCGCAAGTATCAGCGCAGGTAACGCTAAACAGATTTACGTAAAATTTAATTTTGGGGATTTTATAAAAATTTGTGGAGAAAATCCAAATTTGGTTAAAACGGGGGAAAAATATCGGGCAATTTACGTGCAGAAAAAAGTATCTTTTATTGTTGAGGCGACATCACATCCTCATAACAGCACTCTCTTCGAATGAAATGGTATCACGCTGTGTCATATCCGTCCGTCGGTCTTCATGTATCAGCGCGGCTATCATTGGATGGATTTAAATTAAATTTGATATTGGGACTTATTAAAATCTGTGAGTAAAATCCAAATTTGATTAAAATCTGGGAAAAAATCGGGCACTTTACCCGAAGACCAAAGTAGGCTTGTGTTTTACTGCTGCCGGCGATATTAAATCGCCATAAAAACAACATTTTTGTGTGAAATAGTATCAGGCCGTCTGGATAGCCGAGGAGGTATAAATACCACGCAAACGCGTCAGAATGTTAGAGTTTATGCACATTGCCTGTCTTGTTAACGAACTAAATTTCTAAGTGCACAGTGCAACATAATTATGTTACACTGTGCAGCACTGCAGTGGTGCAGCTTCCTACACGGCGCAGTAAGAAAATATGGAAAACAGATGAGTTACCTTCTCACTGTAATACTCTGGATTAATCCAGCATTCGAGCTCGTAAAATAGCTTTGTCACAAAAAAAAGTGTCTAGTCTATTATATTTTCTATGAGACACAAAGTGCCAAAACTACGTAATCGTCTTTGGTTCTGACACAGTCACCACTACCAATTCTCTTCACAAAGGGGTTCATGCCACCCTTCCTTCCATAATTAATTACAAGGCGCTTCTCCTGGTATTGTCATAGGGAAAACCATGAAAAATGTTTTTCGTGAACTCGACACAAACAAAAGGCACAGAAAATTAATGAAGTGACTAGCAAGCAATTGTTTTACATGAAGTGAGAAATTTTACAGCAGCAGTCAATATTCGACTGAGTGACACCGCTACCGAACGCAGACTGTGGCAACAACAAATTCTGAACGAAACTCGGTGTGTGCACAACACGCAGGTTTGTTACCAGAGTGAAATACGCGTAGTACTTAGTGATAATACCGTTCTGCGGCTTATAACGTTTCTTGGTGGGTTTATGTTTTTTAAATCAATTATTTGCTTGATTTGAGGTTTTCATTGTTGATGATTAAGACTGAACTCTTCTGGGATGTGACGCCCTACCGACTGGTAAATATAAATACAGATTTAAATATAATTAAACTGGTAAATATGTACCAATCATATCCCAGACGACTTCAATATTCAATATGCTCTGTCTTTGTGAAACCTAATTGTCTTATTACTGGATTTATAAAAGCCAATTCTTTCACGCTGTGCTGAGTACAACGAGTCAAATGCGCAACTTTTCACACTCCTCTGTTGCAAGAAACATTTGAATATTATTTTTTAACATTTAAGTCTGGGTCTCTTAACTTTCCACTGCCGCCCTTGGCGAACCGTAAGGTCGTGAATTCGTTTAAGGCAAATGAAAATTTAAACACCCCCTCCCTCCTGGGCAGTAGTTTGAATTTAAACCCCAGAGTCATAGAAGGTTTAAATGGACTCTTTCCTTGAATTTACTCACCAAAGCTGTGCAGGGACTTCTCCCTCTCCCCATGAATGCTTTGTGGCCCGCCCATCTCATTTTTCTTGGCTCAGTCACCTACATTAACAACCCGAACCACGGAATTTCGCATTACGTTATACGTATCCTGAACTTTGAGTGCGGATACTTTTTTTTAGAAATTCGTTCCCCAATCATGCAGAACAGAAAACTGTATCAGCCCGTATGTACAAAAGGACTTTGGCAGTGTCGGACGGTTCACCAAAAAACCAGGCAGCACTTTTCCAGTGCATAAGCAACACCGTAGCTTCGATCGGTCCTGCTGTACTTCCACAGCACCGCAGCTGACCGGCACGCTACGTTGGTTGACCTATACGTTCGTTGGGGTTGCAGCATCCACCTCTCCCACCGATTCCTAACTCATCCCTTCCGAGCCATCCACGTCCCTCTGTCCCCCACCCCCGACTAGTGCGTGCAGAGGCAGAAACCAAGCCATTAGTTGACATGAAAATTACAGCCGCAATTGCGTCAAATATTCAGTTCGTCTCCTCTCTCATCCCTATAGACCTTGCTATAGACAATAGAAAACAAACACCCTGCACTATTATTGAAGGGGAAGAGACGAATGTGAGTTACAACACAGCCCACTTTTCCCTCATGTATTCGTTTGTATACACGAGAAACAGATGGCATTAATTTTTTAACGACACGAATAGGCTGTAAGTAATTATCTTCCAAATTAATATTAATATCCGGGAACACATGACTGCAATTAACGTTTAAAGAGCAACAGTTCTGCGATGTATAAAAAGTGCAATGTTTATACCTGTGTGTGTGTGTTTCAAGTAGATTTCTAAGTCACCTCATATAACAGATTCAAGACGATCAACCCTAGTGGTTACTTATGCACACCAGATTTAACATACAAGAATTTGCATTCTGCCCACACAGTGCCTTTATGTGTTTTATAAGAATCTAAGAACAAACAGCTGCTTTAGGTCTACACAGCATTAACGGATTGGTTTTTTATAACTGACACGGAGAGTGTTTACTGCACGGTACGAGCTGAGTTTTTAAATGTAGTTCGGGATAATCCCAGTTTTTTAAAGGGTCAGTGTTCTTTGATCAATTACACTGAACAAAACCACCACACGATGCCGCGTAACATCCCAGAAGAGCATAATCTCATCAACATCGCGGCGGAAGACTGAAATCTAGGTACGCTGAACAACTTTTGCATTATTCATATTCACCTTTTTACCAAAACAGTCTCTACTTGCGAATTTTTGATACATGTTTCACAATCATTATTATTTCCAGCCAAACATGAGTACAGTACTGAAAATGCTTGTTTAACATGGAAAAACTGTGTACACTGATATAGCCCATGTGTAAAAACTTTTCTGGAGAAGACGAAAAACAGCACAGAATATGTGATTCCTTTCGTCAACGAGAACTTAACACTTTTCATACCACCTAAGAGATATTTCACTTAAAGTATTAATTTGTATTTATTTGAGCAGACCAATAAAAGAAATATTTCCCGCCACTTTTTAGCAGTTAAAGCAATAATTCACTAATTTTAAACAGTATATACTTTACGTTATCATCTAAGTATACTGACATGAGTTTTTTTTTACAAAATTAAGAACTAATCACGGAATTAGCTAAAATATTCGGTTCGCGAAAATGCAGAATCACTCATGTGGATCGCACAGCGGATACTGTGTAACTGCAGCTCAGTTGTTATGTGTAGATGTACGGGCTGATAAAACAAATGCTGCCCCGCGGTTCGCAACGAGACAAACTACTCATTTTTACCATTTCTCTGCCATGTTTATCGAGCAGGCTGCTGCAGCGGTAACACCAGTTATTTATATTCCGGAAGCAACGGCCTGAATCTGGAACAAGTTGCCGCACATCCTAACTGGAGGCTTCCACTGGTTTCACTCAGAGTCCCGGGTTCCATTCTCGACAGGACAGTCGACTATAATAAAGACTTCTCGTGATTTACATCAGATTCAGCAAGAGTACTGGCCCAATCCCGGGTTACTATGACCTTTTGGCTTCTCATGTTTCCCAGATCATAAATTTGAATCATCCTGCAGTTCAAATCTACACAACACAGTTAGAAGAACGCCACTGAACAGACCGAGAACCAAGACATTTGGACAGCACTTAAAGATCTACTAGACAAATGCTTTCCCCTGCAGCTTTACTGCCAAATTGTCAGAAAAGAAAACTTGTATTCTGTTCCTGTTTATTCTGCTATTCCTCTGTAAACACTTTCTGCGTGACTTCAGGCTTCCGCCGCGGTGTAAATAAGGTCTTCGCTCTTCTGGGATGTTACGCAGCGTTTCGTAGTTAGTAACTGACGTTTCGGTACAGCTTATTGGTCCCACCTTCAAGGGCCAAACCTCTTGACCCCTGAAGATAGGACCGATAAGCTGTCCCTAAACGTCGGTTACTAACTACCAATCAACGCCGCGTAACATCCCAGAAGAGCGAATACCTCACTTTAATATCAGTTCAGTTCCTACTGTGAGCTTGCCCCTCACTCACTCACTCACTCACTCACTCACTCACTCATTATTACTAAAAGCAACAGCAGAAACGAGACGTGAACTGTACTAATAGCACTGTGGATGGTGAGTTCAGCGTCCGGTAGTAAAACCTCGCCTGCACTGCCAGTATAACTACAGTACTCCGACGACATTAAATGACTCCCCTAATATATATACTTTACTGCAAACTGTTCTGTGGAAGGACGCAGTTCCGTACAGGCCCATCAAAGTATCCCGAACTCGTTTTCTCTTTCGTCTGATAAGAAACAACTGCCTCGGCTGTGGGAATCCTCCAGTGTTCTCAGCGGAATCGGACGTTTCTTGGAAACTGGAGAAGTTGTTATTCTGCACTATCACATACTTCAAAGTTTCCTAACTTCTGGATCTCTCGTTTTTTTCCTTATTTGATAGTTTATGTGAACATACATACATCACGTGTGCGAGTGAAGCATAAAACTTCACACTTTGCCTTCGCGTCTGTTTTTCACTTGGTTCTATCCCTGATGTTACACACACTCCGTGCAGTTGCCATTGCCAGCTACTGCGCAAAGTATGTTTTGCCCCCACATGTTTCGGTTACATTTTGTAGCCATCATCAGGGAGCCAGTATTATACAGACATGACCAGCGTGTTGTACGTGTACGAATCGTAATATACGCACTGGCTTTGTACACAACAGTTAGCCAGTCGTTATGTAGTGCCAGTAACATTATTCAAATTAGAAGTGCACACATTGTATTAAAATATACAAGGTTAATACATAAAATCTAAATAGGAAAGGCTGTCTCCAAACATCTTGCAGTGTAAAAGCAGTTCTATTTTTGGTAACCTGAAGACTGAAGGCTGTGATGCCCAGTGTTTACTGCATGAGTGATTGTTCTGCACTACAAGATATTTGGAGACAGACCTCTTTAGGCCTACGAAAAAAACTGTCCCTAAAATACAGCAACAGAATACTTACACGGACCATTTATAATGACACAAGCGTCTGCTTCATCTGAACATACCATATGAAAACACCCCGTCCATTTTTAAAACAACAGGTTCAGTGATCCAGTTGCCCTGTTTCTCGTGGCGACGGTTCATTCACAACACCACGCACCACCCACAGATATTTCAAAACGTTGTTAGAAATACTAATAAACAGCGTCCACGCCTGGACTTTCGACTTCATCCACCTGCCCATAATTTTTATTTATAAAAGATTACATGTAAGTTCGCTTTTCATTGATTCTGGGTGCAGAAAACACGGATCGTCTAAAGGAAGCGTGATTCTGTTTGGACAAGCTTCATACGAACTGCATGTGCTTTGTCTATGTAGATATTTGGCAACCAGGTTTCGTCCTGTAAAGATGGGGGATCTAGTGATGACTTATGCCACTGCTTGCTTGATTCTCTACTTGTGTTCTCACATGCATAACAGCTGGGCCGCACAACTTCAAGCTACTGAAAAGCTGCATTATAAAAATACAATTTCCAAAATACATCCGCTCTGCAGTAATCTAATACACGAAGAGAAACCACGCAAACATAAATTGTAGCCATAAACATCAAAATATTTATTTGAATTAAATATATTTTAGTATTACTACCATGATTATAGTAATTCGTTAAATGTGATTCCGCCAGTCAACAGACTCACTCTAAACCGTTTTCCATTTGAGTACTATGGACGGCAGTTGTCATATTCAGCAGCATAGCTCGGCAGTACAAAGTCAATGGGAGTACGAAAGGGATCCATCTTGTTAGCAAAGATACCGAAATCTCACATAGGCACTTCGTGGCTCAGAAAGTACCCTGCATATTTAGGCACTCCCAGGCAGGGAACATTATTTGCCATACTATCTAACCATTAGTTCCTGCTACAGGCACCTTCTATCATGGCAATTTCCTTCCTTATTGCTTCGTTATTTCGTCTCTTGTTTCCCTTTTTTTCTCCCGTCGTGATTTGTTTCCTCTTCCACCCATCCTACCTTACTTACTTCCTGCTTTTCGTTTTTTCATTCACTTCTTCCGACCTTCAGCCCTTTAATGTCGCAGGTTTGACCTCTCTTGTTATTACAAGGAAAATGTGCAGGAATGAAAAATATTTTGGTTCTCCAGGAAGCTGTACTCATATTTCAACCTCTGGACAAGGGGAGAGGGCATCTTAAGGAATTAGTATTTGCGACCCGTTAGCTATTGAACGAATTCAGTATAAAAAACATTAAGACATAAAAGCAATGTAATGTATTTTCGAGGAAATGTAGGCGTACCTATAAAATCTAAAATAACGTAGGCAGGAAAGTATATTGAGCAAGATAACACATTTGAAAGTTTAAGTACGATGTCTTAATGGCGCCATTAATAAGCGAATCTAGCTTAAAAGCGCAAGGAAGCATACCTTATTAAAATTCTGCAAGGTGATGCTAGTATCAAGTCTGGCGTTTGGAAGTGGAACTTGAGTACGAAAAGATGAAAGATAAAAAAACGCCGTTCTGAGTAGAACGCAGAACATATTCTCCTGCTGTATAGATTTATTGTCACGCATGTCTACTGACACTATTACTGTCGTTTCGTAATATTTTTTTGAATAACTTCTTGCTTGAATACGATACAGGCTATGTACACGCTAATTTCTGTTCGGATATAAGCTCAAAATTTCGCACGGCTGCAAAGCGTACAATTGTTGAGTTACAAACAACATGTATGTGTGTGTGTGTGTGTGTGTGTGTGTGTGTGTGTGTGTGTATATATAGTGTACACTCGAATATCCGGGGTAATGCGGGGAGGAAGTGCGCGGATAACGGAGAAACACGGATAATCCAAAACGTATATTTTACTGAACTATGAACAAAAAAAGACACTATTATTTACATATTATATACATTCATTTCCACAGTTTACGCTTACGTTTATGTAAACAGCCCGTGATTTCTGTTTGCCTTCGGGACTTCCCAGAAAAAAAAGGTAACTCCCACCCTCCTCATTAGTAATTAGTAACTTATGACTGTGAACGGATAAACCGCAGACCGGGTAATCCGCACACGGATAATCGAGGGTAGGCTATGTACACATACATATCTATACGTCACCTATGTTCTATTGCTGTACCAAACTTCACGGGTCGAAGTCCAACGGTTACTTAGTTATCACGACCAAACTTACGGCTAAGAAAAACGTTCACGCCACCGCCATCTTATTCTACATTTTAAGCAACGATACCTTAAAAAAGCCGCGTATTCTTGCAGAGCATATAACCTTACACCAGTTTAGGATCTACAAGGAAAAGGCGCTATTTGCCTCCTTCCTCGAAATTTCGCACATCCGCCATGTTATCATCAGTGATCACACGAAATCAGAACGTGCAGGTTGTAGCGTTTGTCCTCCAGTGGCATGAGGTTGGCAACAACTTTCGTAAAAATCGGTTAACTGGTTCAAACTTTTATGCCAAGTTTTGTAAAAATCGGCGAACTGGTTCGAAGTTTGAAATGGGGGGCACACAGACACGTAGAGACGCACGCACATTCATACACAAAACAGCGTCGTAATTTCAAGGGATTTTTTTTTTTTACTTTTATGAGGGATTGCAACGCAAATGGGAATAATAAGAAACGGTACAAAAAATAATGATATTGGAAAACACCTGAGAAGTCTTTACGTAGCAATGTAACAACGTATGCAGTCAGAGAAACTGCTGAACCACATGTTTACGTAGCAATGTAACAACGTGTGCAATCAGAGAAACTGCTGAACCACATGTTTACGTAGCAATGTAACGTGTGCAATCGGAGAAATTGCTGAACCACATGTTAGAAATGAAATGTACAGAGATACTAACATAAAGTATAAGATACAAATCGACACAAAGAGAGAGAGAGAGAGAGAGAGACATTTGAATGTGGGACGCACAAGGTACGTTGTAAAATTGGAATTTTATGTGTAACTGACTGATGCATGAGAAGGGAAGATTGATCAATACCCTAAAAGCCAAATACCATTCTGTGAAATGATGGTGTGTGTTGCCACATGACAAAGCCTACCTTATGCCAACATCTTGAAATCAATACCATTTTTAAAATTACAATGCGAAACACACTGTGGCCCTCAGCAAGTAACTGGCGCTTCTATTTAAAAGTTGGAAGCAAGCTAAGCCTACAGCGTAACACGCATTTTACTTTCTTTTCTCCGCATGTGAGCTAAATTACGCCTTCGGTAGAAATACTGGTTTTATATTATGTTAAAATAATAAACGCAAACCTAAAACTGTCCCCATGTTTGAGTTCCCAGCCATAAAGACGTGTTGTGAAGTGGTATATTTGACTAGAGAGGTAAGGTTTGGCAGCCTAGGAGTCGATCATGCAGCGATAAGAAATATCCTGACGTTTCGTCTAAACCGTAACAAGTGACGTTACTGACTGAGCTGTCACAGCTCCACGGGGCACATGAATGTCTACCACAATTACAGTTCTGCAAACCTCGCTTGTCAATACCAGCGACTTGCCACTCCACATTAAATGACAATTTCAAAGTTTTCTCTTTGTATTTTTACCTTGTTTTATTTTTTTGTTTGAAATAAGAATCCTACAATTACGCCAAGGGATTTTAGCTTGTTTGCCTCTCTCTAACTTCTGAACGCCAATTTAAATACTAAAAAGAGGTTTATGTAATATTTTTCTCTCCTACGTTCCTTTTTCAAAACTTTATTTTCCTAATGACGACTTTAAGATTCAGCTTTTCTAAGACTTAAACACGACTTACTAAAAACATTGCCTTTCTGGGGCTGGGAAGGTGAGCTTCTAGACTACATCACATCTACTCACAGCTCAAGAAGCACTGAGCTGTTTTTTGCAACGAAACAGAATAGACTTGGTGAAGGGGAAAAGCCAATAGGATTTGTACTTTGGAAAAGAGATACCTAAGCAGCTCTTCAGCTGTCGAAACGAAGCCGGCCCAACGACCCAACGGCCCCTCTGCACATCAGAAGGGGTTTGCGCATGCCGAGGTGATTTCCTTCTGTTTCAGAAGTTAGCGGATTTCCGAACATTGAACACAAGGAGCAGTTACGAATAAAAATGGTAGGCCTATATAATGGTAATACATTAGGCAGTTTTTACCGACCTTATGTTTTCCTTCATATCAAAGCAACGAACTTGCAAACTGAATGCTGGGTTGGGTCGGGGGTTGGGGGAGGGGCGGGGGGGGGGCAGTAGAACATTTGCACCCGTGGTTCGCGGTTCCAATATTCATTCAAAGTAAGAACGCTAGAAAGGCCGTGCCATGGCTCAGGCGGTTAGCCGCCGGCCTCCCACCGCGGAGGCCCGGGTTCGATCCCGGGTCAATCCATGTGGGATTTGTGGTGGACAAAGTGGCACTGGGATAGGTTTTTCCCCGAATACTTCGATTTTCCCCTGTCAGTTTCATTCCATCGGTGATCCATTACTAGGAAAAGGACAGAAAATAATAATCATCATCGTCATCTTCATCACAGGGTTGCACAATAAGCCTCAAGGCTGCGGTGCGTCCGTAGCGTCTGCTGCGGGGCCCTTCGCAACTAAAAAAAAAAGAACGCTAGAAAATTTTAAAGGTAAAGTAAAGTTGTCCCTGTCCAAGCCATGAAGGTGTATAGGGAGAGTGGAACTACAGCTCCACTCATTCTTAACCTCGATATTAGACGCAGGTCAGCGGTTAACTTCAAGCCCCGGCCGTTTTCCTGCCGGGAAAGGAGCCCGCTACCAACTACATACCAGGAAATTTGGGCCCCAGAGCCGGCAAGGACTTTTGGAAGAAGAGGAAAACCTGCTGCCATTACCGGGATTCAAACTCTGGACGGTCAAACGCTTAGCCTAAACCCTTGTCAAAACATTCAGAATTTGAAAAGTGCAGACTCATAAGGGAGTACGAAGCGATAATGAATACATATTTGCGGCTACAAGTACTCTTCAGTAGTGAATCCACACTTGCGAAAGGGTAGACAAAACAGTGTCTCACACTAGGCATACTGTGCGAAATATGCATTATTTAAACAAACCACGCAATGTGACGTAGGTGTCCCAGTTACTAGGAGGGTGTTCGTGATTTTTAATGTGAAGTCACCAGCAACGCACAAACTTATTATAAAACTAACTAAATATTAACATCACCATTGTTCTCGTCACACTGACTATTATTTGAATTTCGTATATACACAGAAACATCTGTTGCATGTACTTCCAGCGTGTGATGCCGCCAGATGTCACTGTTAATTATTTGGTGACATTTGTAGAGACGCTAAAACTGAACACAGAAACGATCCGAAGAGAAACAGAGACAAAATTTTAAACGATATCGGCCTGCTTCGGCAGGTACTGTTATGCTGGAATTCTGTCGGGCTTTGACGACGGCGTGCTATACACTATTCCGGAAAATCTCTTGTTTTAGGTGCGTTCGCATAGTCATAAAAGCACCTATTAGCTTCGTCACGTCCGTCCGTTCGTCTGTCCGCATGTATCAGCGCGGCTACCACTGGACCTGTTTCCCCGACGCTCTACACTGGGGACTTACATGAAAACCTGTAGAGAAAATCCAAATTTGGTTAAAATCGGGCAAAAATATCACACACTTTACGTGAAGACCTAAGTACGCTCTGTTGTTGCCGACGACATTAAATCGCCATAAAAGCGTTCGCTTCGATGACACGGTACCAAACTCTGAGGAGGTATAAATAACATGCGAACGCGCCATGATGTTACGTTACACATAGATTGCCCATATGGTCTTAGGTTTTATCCAAAGTCGATTTATAATTAGAACATAATGTTTCGGAAGCCTGCTCTACTTCTTTCTTCAGGGGCGGAAATTAATCTAACTGGTGGGCTCCCTATAACCAGCCACGTACAGTGATTGTGAAGACGGAAGGAGAACCGGATTCAGAAACCTGTGTCCTAATTACATACGTTGAAAATAAACATAAAAAAGGTGTTTTCGAATATTATAGAGATGTCATGGTGCTAAAAGTCTCACAAATTTTATGATAATATTGTTTTTTATTCACTTCGCTTAATGTCTCAGAAGCGCGCAGACAATGCGACTTCCAAGACCTTGGTTTTACCTCCACAATCTAAGGGCTACTCTTTCTTTTTAGACCTTCTTTGAACGAGGCAACCTTCTCCTTCTGAAACCACGAAGGTATATGGGGTACTGGAGTATAACTCCATTTATTATTAACTACGGAAGCGGACGGAGGAGAGTGGTCACTTCACGTTCTCGGCCGTTTCACCTCCGGTGCTCATTGGGTATGTGGCTGGGTAGGCCTCAGAACTGGTTTGCGCGCTTTTGGTTCCATATTTTAGTGAATTTAAAAGGTACACGCACTTTGCTTCCGCGCACTCCATTAGCTCAGTATGCACCGTGTTTGTAGATACCGCAAAATGTATTTGTGATTTGACTTCTTCGCGTCAGTGAAGGTCCACACTGTCATGTTATTGGTTGTAATACCGCGCAGATTTGTAAGGAAGTATCAGACTTTCGACGGAACACACTGCGTCTATCTTCAAGGTAGAATTCCTACCCTTAAAATAACCCTTTAAAGACGAAGCGTATCTGTTTTATATAAGGACTCAGTGCGTACCGCGCTGTAAACACTCTCCACTTCGGTTATAAAAACCAGTCTCTTAATGTTTTATAAGGCAAAAGTTGCTGTTTGTTCTGAGATCCGTACAAAACACATAAACGTAATGTGGGCACCACGTAGAATTTTTTAATGTTAAACCTGGTGGTATGTAAAGTTACCGCTAGGCTTTAAAAGGTTAAATACAGTGTGATACATGAACACATGGTGTCAAAACCCAAAAGACTATGATAGGTGTAGTGGAATTCGAGTTTATAAAATAGCTTTTTACTTCTCTTCTTTTACAAACCCAAAATTTTCACATGAGGCTACATATTGCGTTCAGGACAATAGGGCAGTAAACAGTGTAGGAAATAAGACGATTCATATGAACACTTAACGTACATTCTTGTCCATGTAGCGCTCCCGTAACCAAACAGGAAGCGTCCTATGGCAAAACGCGAAATGCCATGGCATACAATGCCATTTTAAAAAATGACTTAGTTCAAATGCGAATGAGGACGCATATATACGCCTTGGTGGCCTACGGGTCAGTTACTTCACGGTTTCTGCCAGCTGCAACATTCCGGAATAAATGCCGTGTCCCTCTTATGACAACCCTGAGCCCGACAGCCGTCATGGGATATCTTGACGGATTCAAGCTTTCTATGCGATAAAACTGCCGTCCCCAGGGACACAATAAAAGGGACACTCTGTAGCAAACACGCTAGTGGGTAAGGCGACGACCGTCACGCGTAGATTCTGAGCCAAAACTGGGGAAATTCGTGGTCGTCACCGCAGCACAAATCCATGCAACAGAAGTCTCTGGAGCGATAAACGATTGCCAAGACGCACTGAATCCCTGGCACAACAAGAAAAAAGAGGAAATATTTACTGATTTTTTAAATTACTTAAACATTTCCATGGAGCAGAGTCCTTCAGAAGGTGGCCGTCATTCAGCTGGTAAAGAATTCCCTCAGCCTTCTAGACAACCCAAAGGTCCACTGTCACGTAAACAAAGTCGTGCAACTACACTCAGAGAACACCCCCCCCCCCCCACCCGCGCCATATCGCAGTAACATAAACTTTAATATTATTCTTATCCTGTTAAAATTCTTACAAATGCTTTTGTCTTTCACATGTGCTACGTGGCCCTGTCCATCACAATATTCTTGATTTGATCACCACACTAACGTCTGGTTCAAAGGTAAACGTAGCGGCGTCCTTGGACACTATATGGTGGCATATGGTAGCAGTGGAGGCACAGCTCCATTCATTCTTAAACTCGGCAGTAAATGGAGGCAAGTGGTCACTTCAGAAGCCGTTCCTGAATTTCATAAGACGCTGGGTGGATCCCAGAACCTATGCGGCGCTTTGGAAAACGGACACATTCGACGACGCCTCAATCGTGTAGCAGGTATTGCTACTAGTCACCACACCAACCGCGTTATCCCGAATCATACTTATGTCAGGTGTAGAGTACGAATTATGAACCTGCAGTTTTGGTGCGTTATGCTCACTTAATATACGAACAGGGGCTTTTCTTCGTATAGTCAACTGATCTATACCTTGTAGTTAATAAAACGCATAACCGTATTAAATGTTTCCACTCCTGACAGCCATCTTCAGGCGCAACTTATAAATACTACCTACAATTTTCTTCATCCCGGTACTCCCTTTCTCTTAGCTCCATATAAAGCCCTGAATTTACCCGTCTGTTCTTCCCTCAGGACAACAGCATAAGCTTTACCCCTGCCGAAGCCAACAGGTAACATGACACTAGAGTTCTATGCCCTTTAATCTTCGGGGTATTAAACATCAGGCGGCAATATGCGGCTGTCAGCATTTCCCGAAGTCAGTCAGCCTTTAATCGCTTCGTGAATGCAATTTTGATTTTTACTGTCGTTCTCAATCATTTGAACTGTCACATTTGAGGGGGATTTATTACGTAACGGGCTTGTTCTGCATTACTGTGACGGCACCTAAACAAACACGCCTACACTATTTCTCCTCTGCCTTCATCTCTATATCTCTTTCCTTTACTGCGTGCCTCACAGACGTGTAGCAGTATTACTTCACGTGTGACATTTATATTTCCTCTCATGTTTTCAATCAAATCCCAATCTCTTTTGTTTCCTTGGACCTTTATAATGACGTATTCTAGGACGAGCGGTTGAAAAGCAATTGTAATGAGGGACGGTGCCTTCTGAGCTACAGATACTGTTTAACATCAAACGGTAAGAAGGCTGAGAATTACATTTAAGTAACTGAAATTATTATGAGTGGCAAACAGCTTGGGAGGAAGTGGTCGTAGCCTGTATGAAGTCAGCATAACTGGATGGAATTTAGCAAAACCAGACTGAAACCCGCCAAGACCGCCGGTACGCTAGGCGAGATACGAAAAAGTGATTTCTCGGAAATGCATCAGGAATGCAAGCAGCTTACACGCCATTTATACGACGGCAATTCAAAAAGAGAAGACAATTCTTGTATTAACTACAAACAAAGTGAAATGGACACAGCAGTAACATAGGCACACCCAGAGCTGATGTCTAGCATATCAGCAACTTCAGGCACAGTAATCCGTCGGTCTTCTCGAACGAGAGTGTTAGCACGATTGGTGTTGCATTGAGAGTGCAACGCTGACGGCTGCCCCGATCGAGCTTCGTCACACTCGTTCTTTTAGATTTAAACCTTGCTACCCATTCGTAAACTTTTCTCTGGCTCATGCATTTAACACCACCATACTGTGCTTACATTCTTCGGTGGATGTCAGCAGGTTTGACCCTTCTGCCCAAAGCAATCTTATCACGGCCCTTTGTTCAATGACGGCGCAATTGGAAAGCGCAGCGTCCATGTTTGCATAGTCACCGCTTCAGCCAGACTGACAATGGAGTGCTAGGCGATGCATGTTGAAACCTGTCAGAATCGAGTTACAACCGGTTACAATCGGTTGGCTGCTATCGCTGTTGGTACTTGCTTAATTCACAAATTGCCTTTACTTTCTGAATTACCCTCGTAACAGTAAATCTAATAGGAATAATAAACTCGCAAGGCTGTCAACATGGTGACGTGCTGGAATACGAGAACTGTAGCAATGTCTGCAGACATTAAACGCTGACGGGACGTGCACAGTGGAAATACTAACTCAGTAGAGAATAAATGACAACGAAAATAAAAATAATTCATTCAAATTTTATTCAAGGACACTTAAAAGTGCCCAGATTATTTTACTGATAGAGAAATATATATTTCCTTTACATCTGAATTTGACTGTGCTTCAGCGACACCAGACGGTCATACGTACAACGAAACGCGGATCCCTGACACAAGCTGACAGACCTCTAACAACGCGAATACGAGAATTTACGTGCCCGCAGCGATGCAAATCAGATCTCCGTTCTGCAAGGATACGGAGAAGCGTCGCTGGGTGATTGATTCTTGACATTTCTGGACCACCATGCTGTCCCGAAAGGTCGGGCACCAATCAAGCAGCGACGCAGCGCCATGTCCTGTAAGAACGGATACCTTGAGGTCACGAAATCCCCTCAAGTAAACGAACTGTTACGGCTCAAGCTGTCTTAAGAGTCGATTACATCTTAATTAATATTCCCCCAGCCTACGTTCCTACCTGCAGAGTGTCAACATGGCAACGCGTAAAATCACATTCCCTTCTGCTGCACATTCGGGAGATACCAAGTTTAAGTCTTGGTCCGGAGAAGGGCTATGCCTGGCCGAGCAGTTCGTGGTTGCCTTCTAAACCTCTAGGCAAATACCGATACTACCACAAATTAGGCTACAACCGTGCAATGCAGCATAGTTTCGAATTTACTGTTAACTAACCAGCCAACGTCTTGACGCTACATAATCTCAGAGACTCATGGTGCAGCTAAATAAATAAATAAATAAATAAATAAATAAATAAATAAATAAGAGACCCCTGGATAGAAGAATCTGGCCGGAATCTCCCCTTGGTGAGAGCACAGAAAGTGCTTTTTACATTATTAGGAGTCCTTCTTTGGCGAGGAGTTTAAAAACTCCCCATCGACGAGCCCATGCAATTCGTCATTCGAGCCAACCAGAATCAATCAATATAAGAGCCAGGGTAGTTAACTGAACTACAGATGCTTCAGTGCAATTCTAAACGGATTGTCGTAAGTCTGATTTCGAAGTCAAGAGTCGATCATCAAAGGTTCTTTCAGTTGTGCGTTCATAAACCTCACAGAGTACTTTTAATTTAAAAAAGAAAGTTACAAACAGAAATCTAGATCCAGGACTTCTTAATGTAAGTTCTAGAAATACTGTCTGTACGTAATCAAGAGCTTCTATCCACGCCTCAACATTATCAGTTCCTGTTCTAAAAACTCGCGCTAAGTACGTGAAGGTAATGCTACTTCCTTCCATAGTGACAGCAACAGCACCACTGATTTTCGTTACACACTGCTAATTACAGTATGAACGGCCCAAAAATGCCCTACATATAGAATAATCACTCTGTGAAAATTATAATACAAGCAAAGATTTTCGCTCTTGTGAGATGTTACGCAGCGTAGATTGGTGATTAGTTACCGACGTTTCGGGATAACTTCTCGGTCCCATCTTCAGGGGTCAAGGAGTTCAAGAGGAATTATTTTTGGATTGCTTGACTTCTGAATATAGGACAGATAGGTTGTCCCGAAACGTCAGTAACTAACTGCGAGTGTACTCTGTGTAACGTCCCAGAAGGGCGAAGATGTCATTTACACAGCGCGGCACGAGCCTGAAATCACGTATTGTATAAGCCAGTTTCCCTGACTGCGTCAGTGGGAATTGCTTTCAGCTGTGACTGCATGGATTGTCAGACTCCTTTAATATCTTATGAAGATCATTTTCCTATAATTACTTGTTGAAAACTTTCGGTAGAGAAAAAAAAGTATCGAGATCTAAAAGACTTTTAATTTTACACAGAATACGTTATAACAGAGATCCGAAAATGATGGATTAAGGAGTTATATAGATCGCAAGTATCCAATCGTGATTTATGGAGCAACAGAAGATTTATTTCCTTCCAACGCTTTTCTTGAAACTTTTCTATGCTAAATGGTATCTCACTGGCAGCTGGTAAAATTGAACTGAAATTCATGTGGCGAGGAAAAGATTTGGGTTAACACAACCAGAGAAATAGACATAATGAAGCGCCCGCTCTTATATGTAGAGATCCTATAGATCTGTCTTCGCTACATCCTTTTACTCCACGTAACCTACTGCCATCACAGACTAACTTCCAGCAGACTAAATATCGAGGGGCGTATTATGCCGGTCAATTACCACTGCTCTGCCTCTTCCATGTTCTATACCGGAGACTTATCATAGGTCGTAAATTGCATTGGCATCCCTCATCTGTGTCTCATTTTCACCATAAGCGTCACGCAATGCAGAGGAATAAATATCAAATCCGACTGATATCTTCGCATCGAACCGTCGAAGAATCTCCAACTTTTCGTAAGTGGCTTAAGATGCAAAATAACTACGGATCTTTCACATGTCCTTTTCCTTAACGTCATCATCTGTGTTATGGTTATATTCATCCTTCTACTTGCACAGTGTTCTTAATTTTTAATATATAAGGCAATGCTGCTTGAGAATTGGCGGCGGGGGGGGGGGGGGCGTCGAAAGCTTCACAAAACGCTTAGAGAAATTGCAAGGAAAAGTGGTGTAGGTGTGCGTTAGGTGGGTGGCTGATGAGAGGGTGGAACTGATGAGCTTTGCAAAATACCCTGTGGAATATGATTAACCCTTTAAAGACGAAGCGTATCTGTTTTATATAAGAACTCAATGCGTACCGCGCTGTAAACACTCTCCACTTCGGTTATAAAAACCAGTCTCTTAATGTTTTATAAGGCAAAAGTTGCTGTTTGTTCTGAGATCCGTACAAAACACATAAACGCAATGTGAGCACCACGTAGAATTTTTTAATGTTAAACCTGGTGGTACGTAAAGTTACCGCTAGGCTTTAAAAGGTTAAAGCTGAAAGACGCGCGTGTAGCCTACACAGCAACACTCTACAGTGCACGTTGCTTCGCTGCTTTGTACAATTCGTGCCACGCCCTTCATCAAAAAGAACTAGTCACGAAATTTATGAAAAGACGATGAATCAAACACTGGATTCTTTTCCAGCGGTGGAATTGAACCGAATTCTAACGCAATCCAGTTATGCAAGATTTGAGATCTTCAAAATGACGCGGGAAAGCCAACTCTTCCGAAAAGTTACGCCGTACCGACTGGTAAATGGTGAGACATCGGAAGAGTGTCGTGCCTCTATCTTCAGGGTCGAGGAATCCCATTCGTCTTCCACTGCTTGAACATCTGTCCCTCTGTACATATAATGGTGTTTCAATCACCGGGTCGCAAGAAAGGCCAACAGCGAAAAACATTTTTCTGTTTACGGTAAACCCAAGGGAAAATTACTGATTTCTTTCCATGTCGATAATTAAGTATATTCAGTTCAAGACACACCTCTGGGAAAATTGTTTTTCCTGTTTTGAAAATACTGGGTATATTAACACATATAGGCTGCGTCCGATATAGACGCTACAGTGTGTATTCAACTCTTGTATTATTTCAGTAAAGGAGCCCAGAACAGCCAAAAATTTATGCAACACACGCACGTAACATCGCAGGATCTCCTGAACTGCCAGCACAAGTAGAACAGCCGAACATCACAAACGGAAAAAAATTTAGCAGTGCAAGTGGACGGCCACGGAAAACAAAAATATTTCCTCACAGCATGGGGTCCCTAACTGCGTGTAAGTCCAGTCACCTGATCAAAACATTGCCTCTATACGAAAGGCGTCCCACATTTCGAATTACTGGATAAAACAACGAAAAGCTTCACGTCTAATATTTAACTGTACTTTCGGATAGGTACATGAACGAAGAATAGTCTTACACCTCCCGCCTGAGAAATTAGGCAACGTGCCTGTCCTCACCTTCTTCGTCACTCGATAAATCTAACTCGCTGGCGCCAACAATTTGGTCTGTCCTAGCCCAATGATCCTTGTAGGGCGTCGAGAGTTCTGATCATACACAGGCCCTATATGCATAGCCATCTATCGCGATGTCACTTCCGAACGTTGGGAATTAGGTAAGGTTCAGGGCAAGGACTTTGGTTGATGATCAACCCAACGTAAACATTAACCTTTTAAAGCCTAGCGGTAACTTTACATACCACCAGGTTTAACATTAAAAAATTCTACGTGGTGCCCACATCGCGTTTATGTGTTTTGTACGGATCCCAGAACAAACAGCAACTTTTGCCTTATAAAACATTAAGAGACTGGCTTTTATAACCGAAGTGGAGAGTGTTTACAGCGCGGTACGCACTGAGTCCTTATATAAAACAGATACGCTTCGTCTTTAAAGGGTTAAAAATGGGAAGGTCTTTCTGAATTTTATGTGTACATGAGGGCCAGGATGGTACAATATAAATCAGTGAAATGTTAAACAGCAGATATTTCGTAACTGCGGAGAAAGAGGACCGTGTTAAGTGTGTCCTTGTCACTAGGGCATGGCACGTCCTCAGGTTGCGGATGGAGGAGCGGCCTTCAGTTATAGAGGGTAGCAGCGAATACATTGAATAAGCAGTCGCGGACAGCCGACAAGGGATGGTCTTCCAACTTTCGGTCCTCACCGTAAAAATTTCGTGTTACGAACAGGGCTGTAGAGTCGGTATACAAAACTTCCGGTTCCGACTCCTCAATATTTAAAACTCCGACTCCGACTCCTTAATAAAAGCTCAACATGTATTAATAACGGTAAACCTATAAGACATTTCATCGCCACCACGTGAATCATCAGGCTACTTTTTTGACTTATAACCTATATTTAAGTATAAGTCTAATGGTTATTGTGGCTATCAGGGCTCTGGAGTTGGAGTATCTAGTTAAGATCTTAGATTGACATCGGAGTCGGAGTCGGTACATTTTTACCGACTCCGACTCCGACTCCGCGTTACGAAACACCTTACAAAGCCTCGGACCTGGACTGATTCATTCAGGCGGCGGGCCCTTGTAAATGCGGTAATGAACCTTCGGGTTCCACAAATGCGGGTGATTTCTTGACTAGCTGAGGACCTGTTAGCCTTTCAAGAAGGACTCTGCTCCATGCAGTTAGTTAGTTACAGAAAGAGGAAGCATTTAATGACTTGTTACGTTCAGCGCGGGTTCCAACACATCAGTGAGGGTTTTATGGAATCGTCTTCGCTTAGTCTATACAGTCAGCTTCCTTTCAAGTGTGGCCAAAATATTATGTCCGTCCTTTCCAAGTTAAATAGGTAAGATTGTATTTTTCACAGCAACCCTGTACAGATGTTAAAGCGATTAAATGAAACCCAATAAAATGTATGTTTATAGCTATTTTTAGTTAGATATCTTGACAAGAACTGTACATGGAAGGACAATCGAACCAAATAAAACGTTTCTGTACTTCATTCGTTCGTGCATGAAATAGACATTGGCAAGTAATTGAATTTAGAATCGAATGCCGTATGGCATCTTCTTTGCGAGCCGGGACTGTTTTCCCACCGTCATCACTGACGCACGAGAAGGCACGAACTGTCTGACGACAGCTCCAAGTTCGAAATTTTAGTATTCATTGCCGAGTGTCTCGTTCTGCTACATGTGCATTTATAAAAACAAGGAGAGGAATAAGGATCCATTGATTTCATTTCTTCTAGCTGTTAAAACTGGATGGACAATTTTAATAAATTTCCAGTCCACTTCTCCTATCTCTATTGAGGATTTTAAATTGCAAAAGGATTTTTTAAATCAGGTACTATTACTATTTGTTATCACCTCTAAACGGGGCATGTACAATTATACACCTGAAACAAACCATGTTTCTAGGGTATATAGTGTTGCACCTATTGCGTGGTTACAATTTATGGTACATGCAATGCTACTTCTCACCATTATTATTATTATTATTATTATTATTATTATTATTATTATTATTATTAGCTAGATGCACTTCGGCGGCTAATGTCATCAGTACAGATAGTTGTATATTCAATGGTAGGTTTGTCTTGAATAACGATTAGTTACCAATGTAAGTCACGACCTTGACGCTGTAGTTCCGTCACTGGCGTTCCTTGAGAGTTGTTGGTTTTCTTTTAATTAGGACATTTGTAGCTAATCAGATTACATTCTGCACTTCGTGTCTCTAAGCTTCCATGTCCTTGTTAAAACTTCTAATAAGGAATTGATTCGATCGACTGGAACTGAAGTACAAGTGCATTCCTGAACATACTATTTTCTTAACCCTTTACATTTAACAATTTTAATATTATTCAAACTGTCTGCTACCTGTTGTGAATTTCCTTTTATCTCTTTTCCATATGTTTATGTTTTTGGATATTTATTATACGCAGTATCTCTTGTAACTCCTGTGCTGGCTCTGTATTTCGCCTCTTGGTTGTTGTGTCAGTACGTTAGTAATAAAGAACTGAATAATAATAATAATAATAATAATAATAATAATAATCACTGACTTTAATAGAAGGTCTCATTTATTTGAATGAATGAAATATATAAGGTTGTGACTGTCTCGAAATGTAGCTGGGATAATGGACACAAGAGATGCATACAGAATATTCGTGGTGAGAAACACCACTGGAAAACCGAAGTGGCTGGAAGGATAATAAAAAGGTCGACTGTAGGAAAAAAATATTATGATAGGGACAAAATAATTAGCTCAGGATTTGGCGTGTGCGTTATTGTGACTCGTCTACGGGGTGGAAAACAGAGGAAATTTGGTCTGATTCCTGGCAGGGACAAGAGACTTTCTGTCAGGACCGGTTTTGTGGTCCAAACATGATTTTCTGTCTTGCGAAGTGTCCAGACCAATTTTGTGGCCCGATCATCCTCCTACTCAATGCGTACCTACGGCAGTTTCCCTTGTAGCAAAGCGGCCGAGGTGTGAAGCTCACCACCCACCACCATAAGGCGCCGAGTTTAAGAATGAGTGGAGTTGTAACTCTGATCCTCAATATGCCTTCATGGTATGTCCAGGGAAAACATTATCCCTACATTTATATCGTATGCAGTAGCTGGTTTTGGTACCAGGCGCGTTACAACTTCGGGTTCTAATAACAGACAATCAAATCCAAAGCGTTCTGAGGACAGTGTATTTACACGCAGAATTAGGTGTTGGGGGTTTTGGACTTGTCCACCGTCTGGCATTAAACAGAACAGAGTTTCAGGAAGTGACCCGCTGCCCTCCTCCCTACATTCTCAACCAAAAACGAAAACAGATCGAATTCCCGAAACACTGTGCTGTTTTTGAATACAAAGCAAAGTCAAGTAACCTACCAGTCCTTATGAAACAGTTACTGCCATTTATGTTACTATTACTGTGAGGTTCAAACGTGTTCATGGAAAAGCACTCGTCTCAAGTCAGTTCTAAGTTACAAACCTTCGAGTTCAAGAAAAGAGTGCGGAATAGAGCAACGTGTCCATTTGCATACTAACATTGACCCACGCAAGATACACTCCATACGTGGTGGCAGCGATGTTACTCTGTTCTTGTTTTTTGAAGTTCTGCAAGACAGTAAAAACCTCGTTCTCAATGCACGGGATTTAACATGTTTTTATACAAAAACACTAATCACCAGCAAATGCACAAAGAGAGTTTTATCATCAATCCTAACACATTCCTACATGTTTCGACAATACACGATATATACACGATATACACGATGTTTCGACAGTCAGCTCTACTTCGGTCTTCAGTCAATTTTCAAACAGAAAACAATAAAAAAAAGTCTGTGCCAGTCACCTGGATACAGCAGCAGATGCGACCGCTGAAACAACTCGTACAGCACCACAAAATATAAATCAGACATTGACGGCGTCAAACATGATGGTATAGTAAAAAAACACAGTCACCAACAAATGCACAAAGAGAGTTTTATCATCAGTCGTAACACACTCCTACATGGTTCGACCCTGCTGGGTCATCTTCAGGGAGAACTTTTTGTTATCGTTACACTAAGGTTGCACTTTATAGTTGAGTGAGCATGTGCTGTTGACTGCGTACTGCGTTGTTTTTGGAGGCGTGAACTCTCTGCGGTACCACAGTCAACAGCACATTCTCACTCAACTATAAAGTGCAACCTTAGTGTAACGGTAACAAAAAGTTCTCCCTGAAGATGACCCAGCAGGGTCGAAACATGTAGGAGTGTGTTACAATTGATGATAAAACTCTCTTTGTGCATTTGTTGGTTATCAGGGTTTTGTGTAATATAGTGCACGGACATGGAACACATTAAAAATGTTTTTCTACCTTCCGCCGCTGGCTGTACTCGCAAAATTTATCATTTAAACCATCGCTGCAACATTTTGAAAATATTTAATAGCCTAATATCATAGACGGCGAAAAGCACATTTTGGACTAAATCTTTCGGAAAAGTAGGGCGCAGAAGACGATACGGCCTTTCTTAGCAGCCAGAACTTTCATGAGGAAGATCAGCATCCGGGTAAGATAGGATCTAGCGGAGCATTCATATCTTCTTTCCTCCTCACTGAGTTCCGTTTGCATACTTGTAGGATACTCGAGTTACGGCAATGCGCTTTCCCGTTCCCATTCAGAGAGGTGTCTGGATCACAGCTGGCTCTAGGCTACAGTTTCTGAGCACATGAAAAATGGTGTTGGCAAGGCACGTGGCACGAATGGGGGAGAAGAAAAATGCACAGAGGATTTGGATGCGGAAACATGAAGAGGCCACTTGAAAGACCTGTGTGTCGGTTGGATAATATTAAAATGGATCTTAAAAATGCAATGGGATGGCGTGGACTGGTATGATCTGGCTCAGGATAGGGGAAAGTGGCAAAGTGTGACTAGATGAGGAACTGTTAGCTTAGCGTTGACTCTGCTCAGCTGAGATAATTAAGTAATGGAATCACCTGCACCGCTTGCTAAGCGCAGAAATACGTGACAGGATGACAGAGACTGGGAAGGACCGGACAGGAAGCGGAAGTGGGCTATGTCAAGTTACTGCACCGAAGTTCGCCCGGAGGTACTAAGAAAACCACGGAAATCTGAATTCATGATACAGGTCCTCCGCGACGTGTGCGTCAGCTACGTTCCGGTAGACCCGGTGCAAGTCCGACTCGACTCTCTCTCTCTACACACACACACACACACACACACACACACACACACACACACACACACACACACACACACACACACGGTCACTGGAAGCTGATCGGCCACAGCATGACAGTTCCGCCGTATTTGTTATCGCCCAGCAGTATTCTTCCGCCACCTTTATGTCAACGCGACTTCATCCCCGAAATTCGCCGCGTTTCAGAGGCGTTGTTACTTAAAAATTTTAATTTTTAGTTGCGTAAAGTCTGAAACTGCATAACTACAAGTTTTGTAACACAAAGAGTTGTGTCTCAGGCTACGTCCGGACATGTTGCTAATGTGAAAGAGCAGCCTCACCGCTGCAGCCAAACTTCTCTGTCACACCAGAAAGTTGCACCAAATCTGCTTCATTGACGAAACGTAATTAATGTGAGGCTAAGGTGAAGTCTTTCTAACAAAAGAGTTAAAACTACACGTGACGTGGTACGTGCGTGTGAATGTCACTGAGAATGCCGAACGGGGGTGATACGCCTGTACAGTGGCTATGAATGAACTGGTTTAATGGTAAAGTAACGAGTTCCTGCTTACAATTGTAAAAACTAAAGTCCCTGTCGAAGTCATGAATGCATATAGGGCGAGTAGAGGTAACGATCCATTAAACTTTTAAAGCCTAGCGGTAACTTTACGTACCACCAGGTTTAACATTAAACAATTCTACGTGGTGCCCACATTGCGTTTATGTGTTTTGTACGGATCTCAGAACAAACAGCAACTTTTGCCTTATAAAACATTAAGAGACTGGTTTTTATAACCGAAGTGGAGAGTGTTTACAGCGCGGTACGCACTGAGTCCTTATATAAAACAGATACGCTTCGTCTTTAAAGGGTTAATTCTTAACCTCGGCAACAGATAAAGGTGAGTGGTCAACTTCACGTCCCGGCCGCTTTACCTCCGCATAAAAATTCTGGTACCCAATGCATAGGAGGCTGACTGGACACCGAGCTGGGGTGGAAGGTTTTTGGAAGCGAGAAAAACATCCTGCGCTTGTTGGGATTCGGACCCCGGACAGTCCAGCTCGCAGAAAGTCACAATAAAGTACCCTGGCTTATTCACAGTCATTCCGGACTTCTTGTCACTTCAGAATCCTTTCACCAGACAGTGCAACAAAATCCAGTGTCATAAAATAGAATTAAACAATGCGATATATAGCGATGAAGTACTGTCATCTGAAAGCAGCTGAGGGGTTTTAGCCGTGCACATCCGTATGTGCAAATTACTGTCTGCCCTAAAGACTGGCTCACGTAGTGTCAACACATTATACTGAACGAAGTCCACTCTGCATGAGGAAGTGCGGGGTAATTCTATGCGCCATGAAGAAGAGTCTACCGTGCTTCTAAATTGCTGGCTAAGTTGACAGCTGAAATCTGTAACATCGAAATCTAATAACCTTGGTCTAATGATGGCCATAGTGAAGTTGAGATAAACAGAAAGAAGCTGGAATATAATTCCCCTCTTCCCGAGTTCAGTGCCGTGGTTTAATTAACACCGCTGCACGGCGGGATCACTGGTCTTGTCTGCTAGAGTCTTTTCATTACAGAGGCGACACAGTTATTTATATCAGGTTCTCTGTCTTTGCATCCAAGGTGGGAAAAAAGTTAGGCATTTCGGTACTACCTTGCAATAAAAAACAGCTTTATCTCTAAAGGTGACAACACATTTCCGCTTAAGAGACACGAAGGAATACGTGAAGAGATTTCAGCAATGATTTTATATTTGTACCAAAATTTAACCTTTTAAAGCCTAGCGGTAACTTTACATACCACCAGGTTTAACATTAAAAAATTCTACGTGGTGCCCACATTGCGTTTATGTGTTTTGTACGGATCTCAGAACAAACAGCAACTTTTGCCTTATAAAACATTAAGAGACTGGTTTTTATAACCGAAGTGGAGAGTGTTTACTGCGCGGTACGCATTGAGTTCTTATATAAAACAGATACGCTTCGTCTTTAAAGGGTTAATATGCCGATCCCAGTGGCCGCGCGGTCTAAGGCGTACGTCCGCGGCCGAGCGCTTGCTGGGATCGTGGGTTCGAATCCCACGGGGGGCATGGATGTTTGTCTCTTGTACAGTGTTTGTGTTGTCAGGTAGAGGTCTCTGCGACGGGCCGATCCCTCGTCCAGAGGAATCCTACTGACTGTGGTATGTGCTTGAGTGTGATCAAGTGAAAATAAAAACCCTCTGCATCTGCTGTGAACAAGTAGGTAAAAGAGGGAAGGACGACGAAACGAATAAAATTTAATATACAGTCAAGCGTAATGTCATTACGCCTAATGTCTAGGGTGAATGCAAAATAGTGGTAACCAATACGAACGGCATTTGAGGAAATACTTAACCGAGCTTAAATTAAAAGAAGGAAAGAACGAATTACGGAGGAAATCACATCAGGAGCTTCACGATTCTTAGCTACTATACAAGACGTTACAGTTACATAAAAGAGAATAACAACGGGCCAAGTAGCAGGCATGAAGGCACGAGTAGTTCATAGAAACCTGAGGTCGAAAACACTTAACCCTTTAAAGACGAAGCGTATCTGTTTTATATAAGGACTCAGAGCGTACCGCGCTGTAAACACTCTCCACTTCGGTTATAAAAACCAATTTCTTAATCTTTTGTAAGGCTGTTTTTGCTGTTTGTTCTGAGATCCGTCCAAAACACATAAACGCAATGTGGGCACCACGTAGAATTTTTTAATATTAAACCTGGTGGTACGTAAAGTTACCGCTAGGCTTTAAAAGGTTAATGAAATAAGCCACACTGGAAGCCTAGGTTCGGACAGAAATGCATCAAGGTAAATCTTTGCGATGTAGGATACAAACGGATTCACATTGCGGTTGAAAAACTGGCGTTTATAAAAAGCACAATGTGCCTTCTTTTGAAGCCTCAGTGACTCTAATTTATACGGAGGATTCAGTGCAGTAAAGGCAGTCAGTTACGCTGCATTAAAGACGTGCTAGAGAAGTAACGAAAGAGAATTTTTGGTTTGTAACTGTGAATGTGGGTACACTTAAATTATTTTAGAAGTTGGCGCCCATAATCAATAAAAGCCATTGCTGAATAAGAATTTTCCTTGTAACAACAGACAATATACATTACAACTGCACTACTGTAATAAAGGCAGCATAATGCCAACACTTTTATGATTCGCTGATAATTATTCATGAATTGTAAGTTTAAAAACACTCGTATTTATGCTCCCTCACAAAGCACGTTCACACCCCATTTGACTCTCCTCCCAGTTTGTATACAAGTGCAAAATTCTCAACCGTTCTAGTGAACACATTAACGGGCAACAATGACACTTCATTCATATCTGTCGGCACCGTAATGTACAAGCTTACGAATTACATCAAGCTGTCATTGCTCGCGCAACGAGCGGCATGGTTTTCTCTTTTCGCTCCTCTTTCGCAGTCCCCCTTCCCTCTCTGCCAACACCCTACCACGTTTTCGCATCTAGTCTCTGGTTGTCCGGGGCTTGGCGTCTCGAAGAAGCTGATTTCGCTTACGTTGTCAGTGGTGTGTTTCGAATATTCCCTGTGATGCTAGTTGTCAGTGGCGTGTCTCCAATATTCCCTGTATTGCTAGTTATCAGTGGCGTGTCTCCAATATTCCCTGTGATGCTAGTTGTCAGTGGCGTGTTTCCAATATCTCCCGTGATGCTAGTTGTCAGTGGCGTGTTTCCAATATCTCCCTGTGATGCTAGTTGTCAGTGGCGTGTCTCCAATATCTCCCGTGATGCTAGTTGTCAGTGGCGTGTTTCCAATATCTCCCTGTGATGCTAGTTGTCAGTGGCGTGTCTCCAATATCTCCCGTGATGCTAGTTGTCAGTGGCGTGTTTCCAATATCTCCCTGTGATGCTAGTTGTCAGTGGCGTGTCTCCAATATCTCCCGTGATGCTAGTTGTCAGTGGCGTGTTTCCAATATCTCCCTGTGATGCTAGTTGTCAGTGGCGTGTCTCCAATATCTCCCGTGATGCTAGTTGTCAGTGGCGTGTTTCCAATATCTCCCTGTGATGCTAGTTGTCAGTGGCGTGTCTCCAATATCTCCCGTGATGCTAGTTGTCAGTGGCGTGTTTCCAATATCTCCCTGTGATGCTAGTTGTCAGTGGCGTGTCTCCAATATCTCCCGTGATGCTAGTTGTCAGTGGCGTGTTTCCAATATCTCCCTGTGATGCTAGTTGTCAGTGGCGTGTCTCCAATATCTCCCGTGATGCTAGTTGTCAGTGGCGTGTTTCCAATATCTCCCTGTGATGCTAGTTGTCAGTGGCGTGTCTCCAATATCTCCCGTGATGCTAGTTGTCAGTGGCGTGTTTCCAATATCTCCCTGTGATGCTAGTTGTCAGTGGCGTGTCTCCAATATCTCCCGTGATGCTAGTTGTCAGTGGCGTGTTTCCAATATCTCCCTGTGATGCTAGTTGTCAGTGGCGTGTTTCCAATATCCCATGTGATGCCAGCTCAGACGAACACGTCAGCTCCTCTGTAGAAAACACAGTGTCTAGCTGAGGGGTTGAAATCACTGTATCAACTGCCGAGATCAACAGTATTAATATCGGAACATAACTGATTGTTGTGCTTTTAGGTCCCAGGCTCAAATCTCAGGCTGTTCAAAGTATTTCAATGACTTTTCTCCGTCTGTCCAGATAAACTCTGGGATAAGACCCCAAATTTAACCATTCCCGTCTTCTTTCACATGTTCTCCAATTAATCAGCCACTAATCATCATATAATTAAACAGTGTATATATATATACACATATTAATTCTGTAGACACGGCCATAGCCTCTTCCAAAGCGAGTTCTCCACTTAGCACGTTATTCGCTGTTCAAGTTGAACGACATCGGTGACTAACAGCATCCTTGTCTAACTCCTCTTTCAGTATTCAAAATTCTCGTCTCCCCTTGGTCGAGTCGTACTTTGACACTCTGATCCAAGTGCAATTTGCTGATCAATGTCCTTTCGCACCAGTCGATATCAGTTCCCTTTAGGATCTGCACAAGTCTGGTCCAGTTTACAGTTCAAATACCTTCTGCCGGTCTATGAAGCAAGCACACAATTCAACGTCTATGTCCGTACTTCGTTCTGATATTCCCAGCATCTCAGTTGCATCCCCAGTACCCTTTCTTCTTCCAAAACCAAACTGATCTTCTCCAAGCACATTCTCAATTTTGGTTTCAATCCTTGTTCTAATTATCTCTCTACTATCTGTGCTGTATGTATGATGGTCGCTATATTATATATGTGTCTATATACATAGAAACGCACTCAGATGATAATAACAATCACCAACCAATGCACTAAGATATCACTTTTATTTAACGCTCACTACCCCTACATGTTTCGACGATTGCACGACTGGGGCATAGTTATCCTCTGTGTATCGTGTGGTGTAAACAGTTTTTAACCTTTAAAGATTTTAACATCTTATTATATTCATACTGGAGGCAGATCTATTAACATTCGATTTGACATTAATTTTAGCTTTTTTTAAATATGACGAGTGTCTTGTGATAAGAAAGTGACAATCCCCTGAAGATGACGCGGACAAGAGTCGAAACATGTCGGGATAGTGAGTGTTAAATAAAAGTGATATCTTAGTGCATTGGTTGTTGGTGATTGTTATTATTATATTAAGAAAATGCACGGTGAATACAACGTAAAAATCACTCAGATGAGTTTTAACACCTGACACAAGATAGTAATTAGTTTAGATAAACTGCAGCCAATAGTATTAAAAATAATGGATATCCAGTGGCAAAAGCACGGTGTTGCCAATCACATCCAAAGGTGTAAACAAATCTCAACTAATAAATTTGAATATGAATTTGAATTTATACATTTCAGTTTCAAACAGTTTATTTGGAAATCAGCATAAAATGTTAACGAGGAAAGAATAAATTCTTGTAAGTGCAATACAGAATTTTGCACTGGGGCTCTACACTTCGATTACATTAAGCACGCCTCTGGACGGTACCGCCATCTCCACAACCACCACATCATCTTGCTTGCTTTTGTTGAGTAACAAATAGGCCCAAGGAGAGGAGCGACGAGGGATCATTAATTAGTTTCTGCCACGCTTCCTACCTTTGTCCCGAGGAAAGGAGGGCATTAAGCACTTCAAACAAATTCAATAGCAATACTCTTTCACTAAATGGATGGAAAGCACTCGACTTTATTAGATTCCACATTGAATGAAGGCTAAAATTCATATCAATTATACTGCATTAAAAAGCGTGTTTAAAAGGACGAAGCCGCCATGTCAAGCAAGATCGGTGTAAAGGAAGAGGGTACTTCTAACAGCAAAGCTTAAAAGTAATGGCTATGCTCTTCGTACTGCAACTCAGTAAAATGCGCGCCGGACATATCTGATACGTTCGACTGTGTTTGGTGTTGAGGGTGATCAGAAAGAAAACCTGAAGCCACGTACGTTGCAGACAACAGTTGTAGGCCGCCACACAATAATCATACACGCCCGTATGTGTACAAGTGTTCAGGCATCCCACCTAAAGCACCACGGCGTCAACCCAGCGCTAGCCGAACACAACTCGTCACTCCGTTTCAGTGTCATCCTAGTCTTTGCGCTCACAGGGCTTAAAATGGTATTTACGTCACATTTACTCCTTAACACCTAGTGGTTACTGTATGTACGAGCAGATTTAATAATAATAATAATAATAATAATAATAATAGGCGTGCATTTTGCTTACGCAAAGTATTTGTGTATTTCGCATGTTTCTCACACTGAATGCCAACTACTTGCCTATACGACATTAAAATATTGTTTTTTAACGGAAGCACAATGTTCTCTGTGAGGTACGCACTGGAATTTTATGTATAATAATACACATTAATTATAGTCTTTGAGCAGTTAATTCTGTTCTTACAGACATTCAGAACGATACTAATCAAAAAAGGCAGAACACCATAAAGTAACATAATTACACACCATAACATACGCGCACAAAATTTACGAATGGGCTTCACGTTAAATACGGCAATGCACCGTAGTTTTACGTAAGTTTCGTTAATTTCTTGACCAGCTTAACGGCTGTGACTCCTGTAGGAGGACTCCTTCAATGGAGGTAATTTACAACTGAACCTCTCAAAATCATCACATAAAGTACGTATGCCCCATAATTAGTGCAAATGCCTTGCAATAACTCACGTATCTCGCCTTTATAACGCAGCTGCTTTTCACTGCAGTTAAATCATAGGAATAACTTAAATGGCGTGATTTATGAACTGAAACAGCTGTTTACAGCTAAGGGAGTGAGGCTTCAGTAACGTGACAACGATGACAGTCATTGAAAATCAAGCAGGAAGAGAGCCCTGGTGTAGGCTACATTGTGGAAAATATTTGTTGACTGGACTTAGCAAATTCCGCTGGCGAAATGGCCGTCAGGCATCAACGGACTCTGTACCTGATCCTGAAACTGCGATATGAATTCTATTTCACCTGAAAAATGTATAAGAGCACATACACACACGCGCGCGCGCGTTGGCATTAGTGTTAAATAATAACGGAAAATTCAGTGCTTGTGCCGAAAAAGTATGCAGTGGAACATGAGGGCCACAAGGCAGCAAAGCCTGACGCATTCTTAACCCTGACATTAGACTAAGGAATGTTACGAGTTTACCAGGCCGACCGCTTTACCCTTCCACTTAAAAAGTGTAGGCAAACACCTAGCAGAAGGGCAGGTGGGCCCACAGATAATCTGAGCGTCTTCACGAAGTACAATAAAGCGTCTGATACAGGGCACTGAATTTTATCGAACGAATACACACAGACGTACATACACACACACACACAGGTGTAACTTGGCTAATAACATTTTGGCGGCCGGGGGGGGGGGGGGGCTAAATGGACCATGGGTATTAGGAATTTTACGAAGTAGTGAAGTTAGGAAAGGCGGAAGATTGCTTTGAACCAGTCTTTAACATGTATACACACCTTTCCCCCATTTTCATCCCATTATTTTATTTTCCCCTCTACAAGTCTAGCCAAAAAAATTATTCGTACGTTGAAAAAATATTGCGGGGGGGGGGGTTGCCCCTCCTTGCCCCCCAAGTTACGCTTATGCATACATACATATATAGATACACATACATACATACATACATACATACAAAATACATACATACATATATACATACGTACGTAATACATACATACATCCATAAACCTACATACGTACGTACGCACATACACACATAGATACATATATACATACATACATACATACATACGTACGTACATACATACATACGTATATACATACATACATACATACACACATACACACACACATACATACACACATACATATACAAGAGAGAGTCAGCTATTGAAAGACTATCAACAAAAGCGATTGTCACAGCACCTCTACGGATGATGCACTCGACTTCTACTGGCATTGCTACTCCGTACAGGTCGCGTAGAGGTGTGCTTTCCCACTCACACATTGTCTCAGCATCCCTGCTACAGCGAGACATAGTCTGCGCAAGCAGCCTGCTTGTAAGTCTGTCCGTCTTACTGAAACTCCTTCTTTGTGTCTTTTGAACAGTTCATCCAGACTGGATCAATATTGCCGCAGGAACCCGACGTCTACACAACCACCTATGGTCCTCACCAGACAGGGGATGGAGAACAACGATGTTTGCGACACTGAATTGGTAATTAAGCTACGAGCATTGCCAATACACCTGCAGCGAGGACAGGTGATATGCCACGTGCGAGTGCCACGAGCCTTCGATATTCCTGGTCACTGTGTTCTAGTCTAAGCTACAACAGTCGCAACTGTGGTGTTCTTATTGCTACTGAAGCCAATATCAACGTTTCTACGTATTCTTGGTTAGTTTAAATTACCGTGTGCCGCAAAGCTGTCAAATAACTTGTTACGTGACAAGTTACAGGTATGATTTTTGAGCCAGGTTGTACTTCCTTCCCTAGTATGTTTGTGAATTAGTCAGAAAACCGCTGCTCACAAGGGATACATGGGAATATGATTAGTTATACATCAACATCCTTTGTTAATGCATTACAGTGCAGAGGTTATACTCACAACATGAAAGCCTTTCGCATTGTTCACCTCTAGGTAACCTGCCATGCATTCAGACATGTTGCATTATTTACGCAAATTCTGCTATGTTCAAACACCCCTCCTTCCGCACTGAATTAACAGGTCCCTCAGAATCCCGAACACAGCCTACATACGGTATACGGAGCTGCTGGATTCAAAACAGACTTTTCACGCTACAATAACCAGACCCTCTCACAGTTTCCACAGAGCGATGAAACCTCCCTGTCCAGCAGCAGCACAAGTGTTTGAAACATAAGGCGAAAATACTCTACAGCAATCTATCGTCATTTATGTTCACATAACCTGCGCCTTCCTCTTCATTTACTGGTTTCAAAATTTCCGTGGAACGAATGAATTGGTCACGCCATTTACTTATTTCTCATTCATTCAGACACGTCGTCACCAGGGCGGAACCTATATATATCGTTCAATAGTAAGGTCACTGGTCATTAATAAACTGAAAACAATGTGAAAGAAAGATGTCGTGTTCCGATTCCTGATACTATCCCGTGACTGAGTACAACCACGAAAACCTTCCTGGAATCAGGACCTACATTTGAACCTTCGACCTCCTGAATGCAGAGTTCGAATGGCCAATTGTAAGTCGTCAGGTTTAGAAATAAAATTTTTACGCGAATTATATCATTTGGTGTTTGTTTTGCGCGGTTTCGCAAAATGTAACTGCTAAATGTATTCCATGGGGTTGGTCAAGTCTGCGTTCAGCATTATATTGATTTCCAAATATATGAATTTTATAATCTTCTTGTCTCTGTAGCTATAAATAACAATGACGAAATCAATACATCGGTGATTAATAAGCGAAAACTCTGTTCAGTTAAATGTGAATATGCCTGTGCAATATAAATGAAATTTGTTTTGAATGTTACGCAATTTTTCACCAATTACACTTCCAAATAATGGATGCCATACCAATATCCTCAACGGACTGGGCTGCTTAAAAAAAAAGGAAAATGTTTGTCTTATTAAAGTAGAGACGGTACAATTATTTCACTTTATAATCCTGGTTTACGGACAGTTGCGTGCCGATCATTTTGGGTATTCAAAAATCAATTGATGACGCCACGTTTATGTCGAAACTTTCTTCGCTACAAGAAAAATATGGCAGGCAATAACTTTCCCCTAGGGCATAAGTGGATATAAGAACTCATATACGAGCGTTGTTTCTCACAAAAAAAAATTACACGGTATAACTCAGTAATTAAGTAACTAACTGCATGCCACCGATGATCATTAATACGTGTTATTAGTTTATTGAATATAAATACAAACACGCTACAATAAGTCACAAAGAATTTTCCATTACTAATAAATATTGTTCTGAAAATGCAGAACATGTACAGGAAGGACTACAGTTTGCAATTGAAACGCCTGGAAGAATCACCCGTAACGAACTGCCCGACACGAGCCTTAAAACAGCAAACAATCTGACTTAACGAAATCTCATACTTTACCCACCCTACTTTCCTTCTGTCAGATTAAAATGAAAGCTTACGGGGTCACATGTTGTGTCTGTCCGGCCCTCTTTTAACTTTCAACTATAAAAACAAGTGACGTGAAAGAAACCGAAATGTGCAGTTCGGAGCCCGCAAGAAGAGTCTTGGTGACGAGACGATCGTTCTGAAAGCCGATGTCAGTTTAATTTTCATGTTTAATTAAACTCGGAAAGAATTCAGTTCGGTGGTAGGACATACAATGATGACCTTGAGGTGCCGCATAGTTGCGCTGCACCGAAAACACAGACTGTATGAGTGCCTGACGGATGTCAAATCCATCTTCCAAAATGATGACTCATTGAAATAAGAAGTTCACGAAGCTCTTCTTTCCATTTACGCAAGTATGCAGGTGAGATAAATGCAGCATTCTAATGTAAGGAGCTTTAACTACCGCTGAGGTAATCAACTGCAGCAGCGATGTGAAATGTCAACAGGAACATAAACAGTGTTCATAAAATTAAAGCGAAATTATTTATCTGAAACTTTCTGACAGACTTGTATGCTAACCGAGGCACGCGGTGGCGCAGTTGGTTGAGGCACTGCGCTACAAACCGGAAGGGCGCGGATTCGATTCCCGATGGTGTCGGTGGATTTTTTCATTCACGTAATCCTTTCGGTCGCACTATGGTCCTGGGGTCGACTCAGCCTCTAACAGAAATGAGTACCAGGAATATTTCCTGTGGGGTAAATGCGGCCGGTGCGTAGGGTTGACAACCTTACCACCTTCAAGTGCCGATTGTCCAGAAATCTGGGAACCTCAACCTCCTGGAACCTTAAGGGCCTGTCCAGGCCTGTAATGGGATTGCTTTTTTATCTTGTACGCTAACCAGTACCTTATGAGGACAACAATTATAATAGAATCTCTTAAAACAAGCGCGATTTCAGGCTTCCGCCGCGATGCAGATGAGATGTGCACTCTTCTGGGATATTACGCAGCGTTGATTGCTAGTTCTGTACCGACGTTTCGGGACAGCAAATCGGTCCCATCTTTAAGGGTCAGGAAACCAAAGAAGATTCGGACTTCTTGACCCTTGAAGATGGGACCAATAGGTTGTCCCGAAACGTCGGTACAAAACTACCAATTAACGCTGCTTCATATCGCAGAAGAGTGCAGATCTCTTCAAACAGCATTTTCAAGCAAGCGAATGACCAAGTGACTTTCGTATCTTATAACTCAAATCAGAATGTTTAACGGAGCTAACACTCAGAATGTTTAACGGAGCTAACACTCAGAATGTTTAACGGAGCTAACACTAACTCCAGCACTCTCAGCCAGTTATGCGTCATTCCACCCCCACCAACAGCTTCCTCCCATCCTCAGCATCTACTTTCCTACAAGGCACATTAATGCAGAGGTGATCAAACAGTCGATCGCGATCTACCAGGCGAATGCGGCCAATTGTTTGGTCGACTGCCGCCGCTTTTTTTTGGTCTTTCTCAAAACTTATTTGCCGCCTCAGTACGATTAACAGTTCTTCGTTTGACAGAATTTTTTTTTATCAGCCCAACTCTGCGAAGAAGCCTTCTCCAAGATGAAGATAATTAAATCAAGATACTGAATCCGTCTGACCCATGAACACTTGAAATACTGCCTTCACTTGTGCCTAAGTAATCTGTCAGTAAGGTAGCACAAGATGTGCAGAGTCATGAATCAACTTCGCAATAGGAAGGTTAATGAAAAACACCTTTAAACACCGTCCGGCCCCCATGGAATTCAAAAAATATTTTGACCAGCTGAGAAATATTAGTTTCCTAACAATTATTATAGCGCTCCATAAAGTTGGTCCCTTGGAAAACGACCTCTTGAAAGACTGAGAATAAGATGGCAGCATATCAGTAAAATGAACCTCAGAGACATAATGTATGTTGCCGGAAGTGGCGATAGATGGCAGTGGCTTTGGATCGTGTCCGTTCACGGTCCTTGTTACGACGTTGAAATTTGTGATTCTGGAGCCCGGAAGTTAATTAATTTCTTTGTTATATTTTTTCAAACTAATGTGCGGAAATGCTAAAGTAAATGTTAACCGTGAAAAGATTTTGAAAATCTCATTAATGTTCCAGCGGCATTGAATGCAGTCACAGAAAAGAAAGTTGGCAAAACATGTTAAATGAAGGAGAAAGAATAATGCCTAATTCGTGAAGCAGAAAAAAAATGACCTTTTGTAAAGAAAATACAGGACTTTAGAAGCAAATGAAAGATATTTTGGATGAAAAATCTTTCGAGTGGAAGGCACGCTCATTGTGAGTAAAATGGAGATTAAGAAACGCCAAGTTAAATTCAAATCACACTGTTATGTGCAAGGGAAGAAGGGCTAAAGGACAATATAGTATCTACGTATATCTAGTAGCAGTTACATAACTGAAATGCTGTGGTGACAAATAACCAAACTTTTGCTTGCTACTGATCAAACCACATGTACTCGTACTCATAGGCCTACCATCTTAAAATACACCTGCAGTGTTTGTAATTCTTTAAGATATCTAAATGAACTGTCTGGTCCTCACATCACGCATTTAGTCTCCCGTATGAAATCTTGCAATAACCAGTGCACGTTGCAATACATCCACTTTGTGGTACGCTCAAACCTAACACCTTGAATAGCAAATAGCACAGAATTACAAAAACAGTGTCTTCTTTGAGATAGCAAATTCGCAGGTTTGACACTTGTCAGTCATACAGATCCATATGAACGCCAAAATCGCTGTGTAAGTTCAGAACTATCAGTACATTTTTGAAAAGGAATGTGGTTAATAAACATAATATGTTGTTACTAATTTCAGTTTCTTTCTGTTTAAAATTACATTAGCCTCCCACCTACAACGCAGACGACGCAAAACAATAGCAGCCGAAGGAGCACACTACAGCTTACCTCTTTCGTGTCTGCCGCCGATTAGTTGCTCTCCGCGAATTCGCAGGTCCCTGCGGGCAAATAGGAGAGAGTTATTTCGTTAAGAATTAAGAGACATAACATACTAACAACATAACTAATTAGCCACATAGAAATAAGGGAGGTAAAATAAGGGGGGAAGGATGAAAGGAAGGAAAGAAGGAAGGAAGGAAGGAAGGAAGGAAGAAGGAAGGAACACAAAAACATAAGGGAAAAAAGTAATAGCAAAGCATTTTAAACTTTCAGTTCAGTTTAACGAACATATTAACTTACAGCCATACTGTATGGAAAGGTCAAAACTATTTCCCATAATCGAGTAATTTCAGGCCGCTACCTCCCTTACTTTCCAGCGCGACAGTCTTGGCCACCACACCCTGCACACATGAACCGCTTTGAATAGTTTACGTGTGTTTTTTAAGAATCACATCTGTAGGAATCGATCCAAGCATCTTAGTTCAGCCACTTAGGTCATGCTGATTTCGTTCAGTAAAACCGGAAGCTATGGCAACTACACTCTTCTCTCCATACCATACCACTTCTGAGATACGAGGCCTACTCGACTGGTAATTGGTTACCGACGTTTCGATAAAGGCTGTTGCCACCCAGCAGTCCAACGGCTCTTCTTAGAATACCCTGAAGGTGGAGCTTCCTTCCACAGGATGGTTCTACAACGGTAACATCTCCTCTTTAACTATCCCAAAATCGGAGGCAGCAAGCTCTTCTGAAACCCCAGTAACCAATCACCAATCACCAATCTGCATGGCATCAAACCACAAGACTGTAATCTTCAACGCAGTGAAAACCTCACATGACGCAAGATGTTTTTTAGTCGAATAATACACAGGCTCATACTTGTTCTTCCAAGTCGCCATGGTTACCCCAACCTGCTCCAAGTCTTGAGGCAGCATGAGGGTAAGGTTCACACAGGAAGGTTGCTAAGGGTAGAGGGAAGCTGGAACAGCTATTGGATCATGTCGCTGGTGTTTGCTCAGGATTGGCATGCAAAGTAAAATTGAATCCAAACAGAACATCGCCGTACAGAAGTTGCTGGTACCCTCGCCTAACAGACAGAACGGTTAGTGCGGATGGCCTCAGGTGCGGTGGTCGCTTTCTGCGAGCTTAATGCACATTCCAACACCCTAAAAACTTCCGAAACTGTAGTTTTTGAAACACACAAATCAAAAGCTAAAGGATGGAACAAACAGAACTGAGTCGTGCAGACAAGTGGTCCGTCCCGGGTTATCTCAGGTTATACGGCTGACGGACTGATATGCAGTACACTGTCATTTACATGGTCTTGTTACAATATTTACACTGAAGCTATTCACAAATTGTCTAAGTCAATTTGGACAGGTAGGTTTCCATGTCATGCAGGGAATACTTATTTGTAATATTACTGTAACGTCTGAAATGGTTAATATTATAGACACACATTCCGTGCAGTTCATATATATATAAAATATATACATAATATATAATATATATGAGTTTTTTATTACCCGCTACGGCACAGTAACTTTATACACACCCACGTGTTTCGGCTGAACATCTCAGCCAGCGTACTGCGTGTCACTGACATGCCGCACGTTGCTTATGTCTATGGAGGATGACTCCCTGATGATGGCTGAGATGGTCAGCCGAAACATGTAGGAGTGTATAAAGTTATTGTGCAGTAGTTGGTAGTAAAAACTTACATGTGGTTTAAATGGTTTTGATAATTGTTTTCCCCTTCACCTCTAAAACTAAGAATTAATACAGCATGGAATTCCTACATGTTTATCACTTTAGAACCACGCAATTACACAATGTATTTTCGAAAAAATAACGGTACCGAACACATTTGGTGTTCTCAGGTTTAGTTTGTCTGATTAAATTGCATAAATGTCTGAAAACAGAGCCTTATACTGACTCATAGTGTTCCAGTTTATGTCCACACGCATCTTATGTTATCCCCCCCATTTTCTACAGACACCAAACATTGTCTTTATAATACTATGACAATAGGAATTAAGAAACGGACGACTGCCCACACAGCGTATTTATGTGTTTTGTATGGAACTCATAACAAACAGCGATTATTTCCCTGTATAGCATTAATTGAATGGTTTTCGTAACAGAGAACGATAGTACGTATTTTATTTGGTTCTACAATCGGACCCAACAAGTCGGTCAACACACGTTTTACTGGCCACTATTTTCGGCCCATAAGACAGCCATCAGCCGATCCCAGTGGCCGCGCGGTCTAAGGCGTAGGTCTGCGGCCGAGCGCTTGCTGGGCGCGTCGGTTCGAATCACACACGGGGCATGGACGTTTGTCTCTTGTACAGTGTTCGTGTTGTCAGGTAGAGGTCTCTGCGACGGGCCGATCCCTCGTCCAGAGGAGTCCTACCTACTGTGGTGTGTGTTTGAGTGCGATCAAGTGAAAATAAAAACGCTCTACACCTGCTGTGAACAAGTGGGTAGAAGAGGGAAGGACTGCGAAACGAAACGAAGACAGCCAACATGAAGCCATAACAAAAACTGCAAGCTGCAAACCCCATACGTTGCAGGTAGGAGATATCCCCCTTTTACATCAGTGAATACACTGGAAATGTACATAAAAATGTTAAATATTGTATACGTATAGCCTCAGTAAAATGTTAACACTAAATTAAATGTTAAAATGTTGACAATGTTGTTATAAAAATAGAAGGAAAATTATTCTTTTGGAAAATAATTATAAATTGAAAAGCAATGTTTAAAAAAGTGAGACAAGGAGCCAGCTGTAAGATACTAGCTGTATATACACGAAGCAGCACTAGTATAAAAACACCGGCATCGTCCCTGTAATATCGTAGGTGATCATCGTGCAAATAACTTGACTGGTCTGCAAGCTGGAACATACTTTCGACACTCCCGGTACTTCTGACAATGTCCAAGTCCAGGAAGGCAATGGGGCCTGCTAGACAAAAATAATGCATAAAGCAAGAGGGAAGGCCTGGTATCTGCAGCAGCGATGTGAAAGAAGTTAAGTCAAGAAGGCGACAAAAGTGGAAGTGTCGGAAGAACAAGCAAAAGTACGAAAGGAAAATGAAGATAAGAGGAGGTGTGGGAAACCTGAAAGGTAAGTGCAGAGAATGAAGATGATAATAGAGGAAGTAAGTGTGGAAGGACTTTACGAAGACGAGAAAGGAACAATAAGACACGAAAGATGGCAAGAGGAGGAGGCAGAAGTAAAAGAATACGAATAATGAGTATGTGAAATGAATAAGATAGAGGCAAGTAACTTATAAAGAGGTAAGAGGAATAACTACAGACGCGAAGAGAAAATGAAGACAGTCGAAAAGGCGAAAAACGGGTCGCTGGTAAGGAGAAGCCGGGATACAAAGTGAGCACTTCTACATTATGCAGGAAACCAGCCGACTCGGCATTAGTTGTCAGGCAACCAGCAAAACCCTCATCCACACACATTTCCCGGAACACCTCTCAAAACGAAGAGATGTCCCACTCAGATATCAGATATTTGGAATGGCAACCAACGCGTTAAGAACTCCACAGCGGCGTGTATACACAATAGTGGAATGTGAGTGATTGCTGGCTGCTGCCTGACTTAACCACTTGAAATCGAGGAAAGCGGTTGGATCAAAGGAAATCGAATGAAAGTCAAGATGTACGAAGCTGAGTAGACTTCAGAAAGGAAGAAGAGAAGTGCTGCGAGGTAGGGGAAAAAGGTGGAGGGTAGAAGAGGCGGTAGATAAAAAGTGGGTAAGCCTACAGCATTGTGATGAGCACAGCCTGAACAGAAAGTAAAACCTGCATGAATATCCTTCTCACAGCGTCGTGGGTTCAAAACTTTTTGGTCAATCGTTCCGTTGTTTGAAAGAGAGAGATGGAAGTCAATTTTGTGCCTAGGTATTGTGCTATCATCACCACCACCATAACCACCACCACCGCCGCCGCCGCCGCCACCGCCACCATAACCACCACCGCCATAACCACAAAACCACAACCACCACAACCACTACCACCACCGCCGCCGCCGCCACCATAACCACCACCACCATCACCACCACAACCATTACCACAACCACCGCCGCCTCCACCATAATCACCACCACCGCCGCCGCCACCACCATAACCACCAGCACCATAACCAAGAGGACAACGGCGACGACGACGACAGCGGCGATGACAACGACGAAGACGACCACCACCACCACCACCACCACCACCGCCACCGCCACCGCCACCGCCGCCACCACCACCACCACCACCGCCGCCACCACCACCACCACCACCACCACCACCACCAACACCACCACAACCACCACCACCACCACCACCGCCACCGCCGCCACCACCACCACCACCGCCGCCGCCGCCGCCACCACCACCGCCGCCGCCACCAGCACCACAACCGCCGCCGCCGCCACCATCACCACCACCACCACCGCCACCGCCACCTTCTTCAAGAACTACAGCGTGCAGTGTCTTCTGAGTCCTACTCGTAAGAACGCCACAAACAAAAAATCGCCTCACTCCTCCAGCAATATATAAACTACGTGCATTTCCAAGTTTTCCTTCTGTCTTGCCACCTCACTCTGGTCTTGCTGCTAGCAAACAGTTTCGTTTTAATGCATGTAGCGATCATCATGCAGAGCTAAACTCTTAAACAGTGAAGCATACGTACGTGTGACGTCAACCTCTTTGTCTTTAATCTGCATTTAATGTTAATTAAATTTCATTCACTGCTTCTCCCGGCAGTGCAACACAAACTGTGGATGGCGAAATGAAACTTCGAGGTACCCACTAACCTCACACACATTACAAACAAGGAATTAATTGAACCTAATGCTGCACAATCAAGGCTGTGATTAGGACACTGATATAAACTATTTTCAATCCCATTCTTATGTCTGCACTGACTTTAGAAAAACCATACGGCGACTCGGAAACAGATACTCGTGTTTTGTATCCTGCCTGTATGTTGCGTCTCATAGATGCCGGTTCATTTCATGGGCGGAATTCGATTACCCATTCTTCTGCTGATCTGACTGCAAGTAAAGCTAGGAAGGCAGACTGTACGAGAATTATTCTATGAACAAATTGACACTGACTTCCGCTCGAATTCTAACTTGCTGGCTGCCCGTAGTACCTGTTTAGCTGCCATTTACGTGTCAGCCTGCACAGCTTTCAGAAAGCGCGTTCACGGAAACAACATTACAGCATTTTATGTCTCCTTCGTTCTGGTTCAAAATTAACAAATACATATCTTTAGTCTTTCGAGAAAGAAAATTTTTATGCGACTTTCCTACATAAAATGTTCTGCTTTTTGACAAAGCTACAACTCCACATTCACACAATGGCTACAATTTGAGCGGTGCTGACGGATACGTGACTGGCACGATACCTCCTTGACTAAAATAAACATCGTCTTTAACGCGACTGCTTCTCAATACCGACTTAGAAAGCAGCAAAACAACATTCCCTTGCCGCTTCATCGACAAGGCTAAAAGAAAGTTCTGTACTTAATACACAAATTCTGACAGACAACCTGCGCAAGGAATTCTGCTTGACATCTACGAGTAAATTGAATAGGATAAGATACGAACTTGGAAGTAATGCTATTGCTGGCCTACAAAACACACACACACACACACACACACACGGATAATATTCATAGCTAAGCTTCTTGAAAAATGGAACTTCGAAGAAAACAGAAGGCAACGAGAGGATGACATGAAAGTGTGGTATTATGGCACTGACTGAAAGGTCTCAGCACTTTGTCAAACAGTGATTTTGGAACGTAAGGTTCCAATACAAGGGTGTTATTTACTTAGGGAGTGTTTAGACACGGTGTCTGAAATTCACCCCACTTGCCAGTGTGTACACACACTTATGGCGCACTGCCCGTTTAAACGGCTTGCAATAATATGTTTTGACTGCACGCTTCATGGCACAGCCAGAGATGCTGCCGCTCCTTTAACGGTAGCCCCTGGCTTCAAAGCTTTTAAGTCCACCCACCCGCATCCAATCCCATCCCATCCTACCACATGGGATGGTTATCCAGGATCAACAAACGTGCTACGCTCCGGACTGAAATTCATGGCAAACATCCGCACACAAGAGACGACGAAAGTATGGAATAATGCGGTGGGGGTGACTCTTAACGTGCAGGCTGTACAGTCCTGTCCTGGTCACTGCCGTATATCCATTACGAGGCAATTTGCACTACGCAAAGCCAATCAGCAATACCACCTGCTTTAACTCTACGCGCATCATTCGGTCCAGTGCACTTGTCTGTCCGCGTGACTACACCCGAAGAAAACGCCGTATCCTTTCTACATGTCATGATTTGCGGCGCGAGGTCTAAACCTAAGATGAATCCCACGAAAACATATGTTGGGAACGGATGTCTGATTCAGGCAAACAGCATTTATCCGTGAAAATAGGCAGGTATGTTTCGGTACATACTAGATGCAAGTACAACCATGGCGTTGGATAAGTCAAGGACACAGCCGTCCCTGTGCTTAAACAGAACGCCACTTAGGCGTATGGGAGACATGGAGTTAAATATCGGTAGCCGAATATCGCATGTCAAAGAGTACGAAACCAGACAATTTGGACGTTAGGCTTGGATGAAACCAAAATTCGGCTTTAGCAAGTTCACTAGGCCCCAAACCTAGCGAGGACTGTGTTACTAACATTTTGACTCTAAGCCGCAAGTTACGTTTTCTGCGCCCGTAGTTGACAGCTCTTCCCCCCCCCCCCTACCAGAATTAGCCCATGTCCTCGAAGAAGGACTCAGTAGTCAATGGCGGAAAAACTTTCGTTGCCTGACCAATCACAGAAGTCGAAAGCACATATGTCAGAAACGTCGCTTCTGGAATGCGACACAGTGATATGACCGAAGACGCGAGTTCTCACACACTTCGAGCCAGTCGGTCGACACAGGGTAGTACAGACGGGTTTGTTTTATTCAGACGGCAGACACAAAACGTACATCTCACATACACCAAAAATGCAGACCAAACCCTAGCTGTCCGCTAAGGGAAAACTGTTGTAACACTGTTGTAAACAACTGTCGCCGTGTGAATGTTAGGACTGCGTTCTTTAGAAACGTTTACTAAATCCATTAAGAGTTTATTACAGATTCATCCAGTGGCATCCGTTCAACAACGCCTGCAACACTGTTCGTCGGAGTGCATACCAGTCAAAACGCTGGCTCAGTAATCCGTGCCGCCGTTATTTGAGCTAAACCATCCCCCTCGACCTCTGACCCACTCCATCTGCTATAATTAATCAAGATGGCGCCCATTCCCGTGCTAAGAGGTGTAAGGTGAGAAGGACAGGTGAAATTTGAGTTGACCAGCAGCGAGGCTTGAACCTCCGTGAGTTGTGGACGGCGTCAGGCCACACGTAACTGTGGCTTCACGTGGAGGACACTTGTCACATTAACGCTCCCGCAGATTATCCCCACACAAATAATGTGCTCAGAATTATGAGATCAAAGGCGGTTGAGTTGCAATGAATGCAGAATACATTCCAAATTAACGAGCAACTAACAATGTGAGCCATGGAACGCTGTGGATAGTCATTCGAAGAATAAAAGGGTTGGAAAAGCGTCTGGAAGACTAAACAAAATTGAAGAACGCACTAACAAAATTGTTTGAGGAATCTAGCATACATAGGTATACATAAATCTAAAAAAGGGTTTCCGTCCTAGAACTTAGCAACTTAAAATACAACGTTTGTACATCCCTGTCTACTGAGTCTGGGCAAGTTCTGTTTTATTTCTTCTTGTACTCTGTCTCTTATTGCAGCAGTGGGTCTGCTAGATGCTTCATACTTATCTCATAAATCTGGCATGGCACTGATTTGACTACTCACTTGCTGCATCTGTCTGCACATACACGATAGCATTAAAACAGTCTGCCCTCTACATCTTTTCGTTGGTCTGAATAGTTGTAATTTGAATATCATATTTATAAAATATCGGTGTTTTAAAATACATTTGTACGCATGTTCTAAAGACCTGAACGCAATATGAGAACAAATTCACCACGTAACACACCACAGCTTCGATACAGTCGACGTCAATACAAAAACGTGAACCCAGAAGTCCCCAAACATGGCACAGAAACGCGAACCAATCGGCCACGACGTGCGGTTGTAGAAATAACTACTTAGCCTAATTCTCAAGGATCGTGGAATTCAGCTATTTGAAACGAGCAATGATAATAAAAATTCCATTAAAACAGTGCGTTCTGTAATAATGTAGCAAGGCATAAACAGACCCTACATAAGCGTACATAAGTCCACTTCACTGAGCTGCACAAACTCGTTAATGACAGGTCCCTGCTCCGAAACACTCGTACGTGAAATGTCCACTTAAAGAGAATATTCATACGTAATATAAACTGTTAATAGCCTGTCTCAACGTACTGCAAGAGCACGAATACAAAACACAGAAGTTTACCTGAGTAATAATATTCGAAAATGCCATAGCATCAGAGCCCCAGTCAAGCTGTAAGTTTTACAGGTACGGTACGCCAGCATTCCACGGTATGTTGCTATGTCATATCATAAACTGCGTCTACTCAAAACAGCTGTATAAATTAATCAAATGAACATCTTACAATTTTCGCAGTACGTTATTCTGTCTGTCCACTGTTGTTAACAATTCCATGAATGTCCACAGCCGTCATATAGATGCCAACGGCTCAACGGTTAAATTTGTCATGAATTTGAGACCCAGTATTTTGAGCACCTCACTTCGGCATTTCAACGTGATTTAAATCACTTCAGTTTAATTACGTGGTTCACTTACGTTACTTCAGTTGTACAAGCAGAACTAGACGGCAGTCCAGGTTTCACTGTGGTGCAAGTGAGTTGGCGACTCCTGTCTTTAATCTAATTCAGTACTCATTTGCATGAAAGAGGGGTGTACCAGTCGACTGTAGTTTATGCACCAACCCGGCTACCTAATACAAATGAAGATGGAAGTATATTATGTGCCCCATACAAGCTCATTAAGCTGAACTAAAGCACGCTCAGTGAAGGTAAAATATATTGCTAATGGAAAGCGAGCTCCTGCAAAACAAAAAGGTCTGAAACTCTACATATGTATACATGAGTCACAAACCAAGAACCTCTTTAACTTGGTGTAAACGGTAAAGCAATCTTTGTACAGGCCTGGACAGGCTCTGAGGTTTCCCGGAGGTTGAGGCTCCCAGATTTCTAGACAGTTTTCACATATAGGTGGTAAGGTTGTCAGCCCTACGAACCGGCCACCTTTACCGCCAGGAAATTTTCCTGGTATTCATTTCTGTTAGAGGCTGAGTCGATTCCAGGGCCGTAGTGCGACCGGAAGGAATATGTCAAGGAAAAATTCCAATGACAGCATCGGGAATCGAACCCGCGACCTTCCGGCTTATAGCACAGTGCCTCAACCATCCGCGCCCCTGCGTGCGCCCAACAACATGGTGGAATGAATTAAAACACCAAACTATTGTAAATCGGTAGCCTGGTCTTCATTTCCTTAAAGAACAATAATTCGACTCTTCACCAACCTCACGCCCTAACGGCATATCGGGTCTGCCCAGCCTCTTATCAAATGGATAGCAGAGGCTGGTTTTCTTGGGATAAATCGGCTGGAGCATAAAACTGGCTACTCTCCTTTCCATAGTTCTGAGGTTTATAGCACTTGTAACTCTACCTTGCATCTCCCACACGAATTCACTGCGCGAAACTTAGTTCAGGAGCAACTTCACCTTATCTGGTTGTTTCTAGCGGTCTTATCTTACAAAGCTTCCCTGCATCGTTAATGTATGGCCCCTTGAAACTAATTAACACAAGATATGACTCCGGCACGCCGACCAGTAGCTCAGGGCTTAAATCAGAAGCAATAACTTACAACATGGCATTCATTACGATTTAGCTCCTAGATTGCTAACGGTCAGCTTTAAAGTAAGTGGCTTCGGTTGCTGTTATCTTCTTGTAGCTGTCATCGTCGTCGTCGTCGTCGTCGTCGGTTGTTGTTGCTTGTTATATGCCAGACAATATTGTTGCTGCTCCTACAGCCCACTGCTGGACTAAAAACATTGGATGTCGAACGACGTTGAGACGGCGGCCATGGACATAGACGAATATTCTGGCAGATGTAACTGGACGACACCAGCACTATCCATGAAACAGCTGAACCAGGTAATGTGGATCCTATTTCGTATAAAAAGGGAACACATCACACTGACTTGCGAACATACACTAAAAGTAACGACAGATCTTACGTCGCCGTAAAAAGGGAGATACTGAGATTCCCGAAACGTCGTTATACACCTATAGGGGGTGGTGAGCACTGTTGTTTCGTAAGATCAGCTCTCAAGTCTGGTAACCTAAACTAAATTTCGTCGTTTTTCGTCAGCACGCCCAGGAAAAATGTGGATAGTATATTCAAATATGGACAGTATATTCAAATGTGGACAGTATATTGAAATGTGGACAGTGTATTCAAATGTGGACAGTATATTGAAATGTGGACAGTATATTCAAATGTGGACAGTACATTCAAATGTGGACAGTGCATTCAAATGTGGACAGTATATTCAAATGTGGACAGTGTATTCAAATGTGGACAGTGTATTCAAATGTGGACAGTATATTGAAATGTGGACAGTATATTGAAATGTGGACAGTGTATTCAAATGTGGACAGTATATTCAAATGTGGACAGTATATTCAAATGTGGACAGTGTATTCAAAAGTGGACAGTATATTCAAATGTGGACAGTATATTCAAATGTGGACAGTATATTCAAATGTGGACAGTGTATTCAAATGTGGACAGTATATTCAAATGTGGACAGTGTATTCAAACGAGGCACAACGGTAGTCTTCGCTCTTCTGGGATGTTACGCGGCGGCGGTTGGTGGTTGGTTATAGCGTTTCGGGACAGCCTATCGGTTCCGTCTTCAAAGGTCAAGCATTACCGACGTTTCAGCACAACCTACATGTCCCATCTTCAAGGGCCAAGGAGCTACTTGACCCTTGAAGATGGGACACATAGGCTGTGCTGAGACGTCGGTAACTAACCGGCAAGCCACGCCGCGTAACATCGCACGGGAGCCGCGGCCTCGCTACAAAGCGGCCGAAGCTTCAAATCTCGCAAGTCACACCCCCTTCATCTTTCACAGTCACACCTCTCCACGCTAAACAACCAGCTTGTATGATGCAGGGTCGTAAAAAAGCCAAGAATCTGCACACAATGGAGTAATAAGCTTCTTTGTAAGGACAGATTGTGTGGGCGTTTGTGAACGAGTGTGTAAGCGCGAGTGTGAGTGTGCGTGTGTGCGTGCAGACCTACACGTGGAGAGAATAAGCTAATTTTAGACTTTGTAAATAAAGTGAGGTCATAGGGCAGCAACAGCATCTCATTAATGCACTATTTTATTGACGCAAACAGTCCGTTCGAGCTTAGTATGGTCATTCTAGGTGATTCAAAAGTGGCCATAGCTTCAAGAACTTATTTCCTTCTATTTACTTCTTATTTACTTCTTATTCAAAAGCGGCCATAGAACTTATTTCCTTCTCAATATTACTTCTATTTTTAGTGTGTTTTCGCTTCACTATTTTAATTAATCATTACACAGGTTTGGAGGAACCAGCAGCTGTCTGCTACTGACCAACACAAACGGACGCTCCGTCTCCGCTACATTCCATCATAAGCAGACCTGCAGTATATATGCAAATCCCTCTTATGTTCTAGCATTATTAACACGGCCTCGCAATGTTCATTACTTCACGCGTGATTTGGGGGGATAGTTCTAGCTTGCTAAACATGCAACCATGTTATACATGAAAACATGATGCTTGGATTAACTCCGTTTTTATTTATAAATCTGCATACTTACTTGAAAAGTTACGGGCTAACTCAAGCTTCCAACCACCAAAGCATTATAATTTTGAAAACAAAAGAAGATAAATTGTAATACCATAAAGTAATTGTGGGAGGGGGGGGGGGGTGAACTGCATCTAAAAATAAATCCCAGTACAGAACGTATCAGATAGTGTTAACAGGGCCTCCAGTGTCCAGTGGTCCAGTGAATTGTGGCATATTCTCCTATAAGAACTTTGTGTCATTATTTTTTATCCCTCTCACATCAGGAATTTTACTGACTGTTTCGACATAAAAATCTGCGTCCCTGCCTCTGCTTTGTCTTAACCTTCCTCCTCGCCCCCTAGATCTCTCACTCCACGCTATCTTCTGTCCACTCTGCGTGTAGATCTTTCCGCTTCTATCTAATCGCCTCCGAAACTGATACCGACTGAATTTCTCACATAAAATTCACTTTCACCGGCCAGAAACCAGATAAGGGTCAGTTTTCATTTAAGCAGTTTGTGTTTCTCTCCTGCGTTTGTTACGCCACGCCCGTGCCGCAGTATTGTATTTTATAACTTCGATTTAAACGTTCCAGACTCGGAGGGATGCATTTAGACGAGGCAGTTTATGTGATGCACCTCGTCGGACTCTGCTATAATGTCTTGAATTACACGTATTTCTTTCCGGCAAAATTTAATTACTAAATAAAAGTAGAGAATTGAAAGGTTAGAAGTTTTCACCGACAGCAGAGTTAATTTGTGAATTTACATAATTAAAATCAATTTTTGCTAATTAAATTGTAAGAAAATAAACCGCAAATCAAACAACACATTGCGTGTTTATGTGCACAATTCGAACAGTAGAACACTCCACGCCTCCCCAAAACTTTCTCCTGTTTAATTTTTTATATAAATGCTAAGTACAGAAAGGGAAGTTTTGTAGTGGACAGGAACCTGCCTGCCAATTTGTCATTCGTTGTACGACATACAGTTTCGTTAGTACAGTCAGTACGGCTGAATTTATGATTTGGCGAGGGAGAATAATAAAACGGAAAACCGCGAAGATTCGAAAGACAAAAGAACAGCACTACAGGTCCGACCTACCCGGAGACTGCGTAATTTCCGCGTTACGTTCGTCCTGTTTTCGTGGATATTACATACATCTGTCTTCGTCTAATAGACGGATTCACTGTGTACTGAACATATCATTCAATAACAACCCTAAATATTGTGATTCGGATTTGTACGAACAATACAGTCCTAATTACTTC
>BLKM01000900.1:4827650-4945150 GCA_013340265.1 Coptotermes formosanus | reverse complement strand
ATGAAGATATGTACATAGCTACGTACGAAATAGGAAAGTTACTGAAACTGGCAGTTAAAGATTAACACAGGGCGCAACCAGTTTCTTTCCCCTTCCTAATTCTGCATTATCAGCTAGACCCTACCCTTCCATCCTACGCTATATACAGCCTGTGGCTAGCAAGCCATCTTAAAATAAACCGAGACAGTATTTAAACACGTCATGCAATAAGCTCGCTATAGGCCTACTTAAGGATATTACGAAAAATAAGATTCAAATAAACTCTGGTAAAAAAAAAGTTTTTCATTTACACGCCGTGAACGCATACAGGCGGAGCAGAGGTATTGCTCCACTCATTCTTAACCTCGGCGCTAGATGGATATTAGTGGTCAGTGTCACGCCCCGGCGGCTTTACCTCCAGCAGAAGATCCAGGGACCCGTTGAACAGGAAGCTGTGTCAGCCCAGAGCAGGCCCAGGCAAACTACAGAAAACTTTCTTCTTTCTACCAGAATTCCCAGCCCGGACCGTACTGTCCTTAGGCTAACCACTACACTGACTGAGCTATCGCGGCTCCTTCAAATAAACTAAGACAGAAGGAAACATATCAGGAAAGTGTCTGCACAGCCTTGAAGATATAACGAGAATTATTCTTCGCAAAGCCAAGACAGAAACAAAAAGACATTTGGTTGGACAGACTGTTACAAGCGTTATACAGTACGAAAACACATTCCTACACAACACATTTTAAGATACCTTTTGAATAAAACACAACGGGGATGAATCATTTTAAGAGACTACCTTACTTTTAACGAAATGTGAATGCGCTCTTGGCTTTAAGAACGCTAACAATAGGGGGGTTCCCGGCGGCAGGGTGGGTCGGCGATTGGGAATATAGGCCTATATCTTTCTTCTGCAAAACGTCCGGACCGGCCCTGGGGCTCAGCGAGCCTCCTGTTGAATTGAGTACGGGACCGTTTCCCCTGGGGTTAAAGCGGCAGAGGCGTGAAGCTGTGTGCTCATATTTATCTAATATCGAGGTTAAGAATATGTGGAGCCATGACTCCCCTTCCAACTATGCCTTCATGTTGTGTACAGGGACAAATTTACATTACTTTTATGTCCTCTGAAAGTAACAGTCTTCGCGAACATTCTGTCCACGGTCCTAGAAACACTGCTCAGGATGACGTTGAAAGAAGTGGGATACTTAAACGGGACTTGCTGCTTGTAATTCCCGAAATGTTAGAAGAGTTAAGTCGACAAACAAAACACACGTCATTTTAAGCGCCAAATGTCAATTTAAACTGGCGCTGTGGCATTTCAGAAGGGATATCCTGATCCTCCCCATTTGTTCTACTTTTTGCAATTTTATATGTCGCCTGTTATTGACAGTTACACAGGTGGAAGGCAGAAGTAACGAAACAAGTCCGTAAGTTACTTGGCGCAGTAGCCTTCAGCACTGCGTTCTAGGCATATAGGATCAGCGAAGTCATTTGTTTATCTCATTTGATGTACTGTACTCGGCGCTGAGACATTTGAATTCCTCATACCGAAGTCCTGTCCCTATGTGGTTTACGTTGCAAACATATACTTAAATTCCTGTCTTGAATTGCGCGAACACTGATACATTTCGAGGAACACACAAGCCGAGAGGAAGACATTGATAAACAAATTGTTAGAAAGACTTAAAATTGGCTTCATTTATAGAAACCAACAGAACAGTACGATAACAGAAATAATGACAGTACCATTGTCACTGTGCACATCATGAAGGCATGTAGGAAAGTGAACGTATATAACCACTCAATCTTAATTTCAGCACTAGATGGAGTGAGTGATCAGCTTCGCGTACTGGCCGCTTTATCTACCGGGACGCTTCCCCGTAGATAAAGCGGCCTGGACGCTCGGGAAAAAAAGAGATAAATCTTTCGCCCCTGCTGGGAATCGAACCACGATGCCTTCAACATCCACACCCTCGTCTAGTCAGCACACTGACTAAGCTGTCCCTGCTGTACACTCATATACAAAAGCTTTACGTCTCAGACGGTACACCAGCTGTCTCCCTAGGCGAACGGTTTCGTTTCGCAGTCCTTCCCTCTTCTACCTACTTGTTCACAGCAGGTGTGGAGGGTTTTTACTTTCACTTGATCACATTCAGACACACACCACAGTAGGTAGGACTCCTGTGGAAGAGGGATCGGCCCCTCGCAGAGACCTCTACTTGACAACACAAACACTGTACAGGAGACAAACATCCATGCCCCCGGTGGGATTCGAACCCACGATCCCAGCAAGTGCTCGGCCGCAGACCTACGCCTTAGACCGCGCGGCCACTGGGATCGGCGACGAATGGTTGATAGCCCTTTAAATTAGGACACAATTATCTCCTTCCTAATCCTTAACTGTATCACACTAAATTCTCATCGTCACGTTCGATGCTGTAAAACACATTCGAGCTGACAGAGACTTTTCAAATAACCTAAAAATCCATCAGTCTTTAGAAGATGGAACCATGAGGGATGTGAAGAGTACACCAAGGGTTGGAATGTTTATCAACCGCAATGTACTAACTCTACGAGTTATAAGGCATCGAATATAAAATTGTTGTGAATGATATGTTGGAAAGCACGAGCAAAGAAGTGGCTGCAGGCCGTCTGGAAGTACAGTTCAAGCGTGTGCTTAAATGGGCTGTAAAGAAACACGAAAAATTTCGATACGTCTATCCAGTTTTGAACCCCATACTTCCAAAACAGGAAGCAGAAGTGCTAAAAGTGCTCAACACTCTATCACGACGTTGTATCGAATTGTGGGTCAGCTTTCAGAAAAACGCGTCGGTGAAAATTCTCCTTACAGAAGTTCCGATACTTCGCACTATAGACTAAAGGCTACGAGGACTCACAAACTAATGTCTATTTAAGATAATCCGCCCATTACGTAGATGGTGTAGAATAAAACTTGAAGGATACATCAGGACCTTCAAGATGTGAGATCTGAGATACAAAGAAATGAGTTGAAATGACCTTTAAGGTTCCAGGATGAACGCGTCAGAATATTTAAAGCTACAAACGCGTGGCTTAATGTTAAGACCTAAGCCGCCTAGATCGATTAAATTATCGACAGATGAATGTGTCTAGTCCCAGCATATTTCAGACCTGTCGTCCACATTTTGCATTTCTACACGCAGGTAGTTCCAGGTGGTACCGTCGACATTATTCCAGCGATGGTGGATAGCAGGAACCCTTCATTCTTGGACACTGGGCTACTTACAAAATTCGGTTCAAATAAAATTTAATCTCACGAGAAGCTGCGACTGAGGGTTCGAAAAATTTCCCCTTACTTATTTCTTAAAATTTTAGGCAACACAAGATAAAGTAAGTTTCCGATGTGCACGCCACGAAGGTGTATGGGGGGAGCCAAGATATAACTCCACTAATTCAAAATCTCGGTACTAGATGCAGTTAGTAGTCAGCTTCACATCCCGATCCCACACGGAAGACAGCCCCTGGTACCAACTCAAGAGGCACCTCCAATAATCCTACAGCCTATCTGGACGCTCTAGAGAAGAAAAATCTATTGCCCATGCAGGAAATCGAACCAAAGATTCCTCGGTCGTTTAGATCGTAGGTAACTCCCGAAAAATACTGGGCTAATTTTGTACTCCAGGCACCGGAAACAGCTCAGTGATACAGTTTCCGTGTAAATACATACTGTTGGGAAGATTTCTGTGGAACAGAGTCGGGATGAGCATGATCCTGCATACACAAACTCACCGTCGCTAAAGAAGGCACCGAAATAAGTGTAAACATCTCGCCAATGCACTAGACTGTCTGCTACCCGGATGCTGGAAACTGAAACAGGGAACACTAGATCGCAGTCTGCGGGGAACGCGCTTTCAAAGAGGTTATGGACCTGCCGTAAGACAGACTACAGAACAAATTATCCCCTACACCACGGGTGCAAAAGTATTTTTACGGTAGTGCCCAATACACGTATTGGTGTGTCACCAGTACGGAACTTCATATTACCCCTCTGGCGCCTAGAATTTTGTTGCGGTTCCTAGCTTTTCGAAAAATTTGTGCACCCCTGTTTTACAGAAAATACGAGATGCAAATATTCACAGGTGGATGCCTACGCACTGATATATAAAGAACACAGTCTCTTGTTTTGATTGGTAAATGAGATCTGTTTACATAAAAAACAAACAGACTCGGCAGTAGGCAATACTGTGCAGTATTCAGATTCTCTGAGATGCAATACAGCCCATGGGCCTGTTGTATTTCCTCATTCATACATATCAAGTTATTCTGTACCGATTCTGAGAAAATCCGCAGGGTGTTTCAAGTGTTCCTCCCTGCAGGCCATTAAGTATTTTTCTTTCAAACTGAAATTATTGTCATTTCTCATCCAGCATGTCATAATGGGACGCCACGCTGAGGGCGTGAAGAAGGCGTATCTGTTCGGTTTACCCACCCGCATGGGGCACCATCACAAAATACAAGATACAGACAACAATGATTGACGCCTACTGTAGCAGCTGAACGACAGTTTGAGCAATACGGATTCACATGAAGCCCTCCTTATTGTTAGCATGCAAAATAGCGATCGTGGAATTTTGAGGAAAAATGACAAATTGTTTTGTATTTTCCGGTTGGAGTAGCAGTGCGCATTATCAAAAGGTGTCATATTTTTTTTTAATTCGTTAGCATCACCCTTTTGTCACTGATTTTCAGCAAAATATTCTTTATTTTATACATCCAGAGTCGGTTGATTTGAAATTTTAAAATTGTTTTGGAGATATATAATAATGGCAAAGACAGATGCACACAAGTACAATAAATTTGTTTTATACACACAATGAACTCCCACATGTTTCGGCCAACCATGTAGTCATCTTGAGGGATATGAAATGCAAACGTCAGATACACCAAATTTATAAAATGTAATTTTAATGTATCAGAAACAATGCAAAAGTGTAACTACAATCATAAGAACCAACAGTTTAAAACTACACAAATATGAGTTAGTGCGATAAGGATGCGTTGATACTGGCTGCATGGTGTATGCAAAAGTTTCAGTTAGTAACTCACCATCCGAGAGACAGTGTCGTGGTGTAGATTTTAAGGTAAACCACAGCGCGATTTGTACGTTTAAAATATTGGTCCGTATGATTGCAATTACACTTTTGCATTAATCCTAATACTTTTATAATTTCATTTTATGATTTTAACGGATTTCATCTTTGTGTTTTATATCCTTTAAAATGGCTACATGTTGGTCTCAACGAGTCCACTGTGTGTATAAAAATAATTTTAGTATACTTGTGTGCATTAGTTGGTGGATTATTTTGTATATCCGATTAACCTTTTAAAGCCTAGCGGTAACTTTACATACTACCAGGTTTAGCATTAAAAAATTCTACGTGGTGCCCACATTGCGTTTATGTGTTTTGTACGGATCTCAGAACAAACAGCAACTTTTGCCTTATAAAGCATTAAGAGACTGGTTTTTATAACCGAAGTGGAGAGTGTTTACAGCGCGGTCTTTAGAGGGTTAATGCAGGGATCAGGGATCATATATATAAAGCTTGTTTTGGAGAATTTGCTGTGTGGTGTAAATTGTGCAAAGGACGTATTATATTATTATTATTATTACTACTGCTATCTGATGGCAGAAACCCACAACTGTTCCCACTTTTAAAAGGAGTCAACAGTGCGTCTGTTAGCAATTACCGGCCTATTTACATTCTTAACATTCAGAACAGCTCATTCGGTATAGCGACTACGTACGTAGGGGCCTGATGTCCGAGGCATCGTGGTTCGAATCCCGGTGGGCGATGTGGGGACTTATCTATTCTCCGAACCGTTCTGGCTGGATCTAGGGCGCACACAATCATCTGTTCAATCGGTACCGCGGGTTCTTTCCCCGGGAGTAAAAGCGGCCGGTGCGTAAAGCTGACCACCCGTTACCGTCTAAGACAGAAGTTGTGAATGAACGTAGCTGTACCTTCACTTCCCCGTACGCCTTCATGACATACAAGCGATGCAACTTCACTTATTCTGTATGTAACAAAATGAAGGTGTCCCTTCCCGCATGCATTTACAGATTATGTATACATAAATACAGGCCTACATCCCATTAACATAAATTAAAATTGCCGCTACGACCTTTACGTTATTATCAAAATTTACAGCTGGTTTCAGTCAACACAAGGGAACAAATTGCCACTCCTTTCGTACTTGTTCGACATGTGGTTTTCGACAGTCACTTTCTATTTGCATTTTTCTCTGCAAGGATTAGGCTGATCACGAAATGAAATATTTGTGTACATAGCAACGCTGTTATTGAGCTCAGTTAGGCATGAACCCCTGTCCTGTCGATATAAGCTATACGCCAGTATGGTGGCAGCACTGGGCTTCTCCACACTCAATGGTTTGTAGCGGCCTGGATTTTCCACTCCGCTTCGTGATTCCATAGGGCCCGTAAATGAAAGATGAAAACTGACATCCCTCGTTAGTTTAGTAATAGGAAGTGTCTGATCCAGCTTTTCGAGCTGGGATGTTCAATGTTGGTTCGCAGACAACAGATACACACTGAACTCACCCCAACTCAACCCCCAGAAACACATACACATACACACGCACACACACAACTGTTTGCGAAGAAGAAAGGAAAGACACAGACAGAGGGTTAGATTGGACCTGCGAACAGCCATAACAATAAGATCACGCTTCGTTCACCCCCAACACCCACCGCCCTCTAACCCATACCCACTGCCTTTTGTTTAAAACGACGGACCTGCCATGTAATGTTACATCTACTAGGCCCCAGCATATATACCTGTTTCAGCTTGTTACATGCACAAACTGTTGTTTAACTACCGCTACTCTTGGTAACTTAACTGACACTGAAAGGTTCAAATCACTGTATCACACTGCATTCAGGAAAGACGCGCATAATAACAACGAAGTGACGTATTGTTGCACATTCTTGCATCTGTTCTCAAAACCATAGAAATGAGAATAATCAAAGGAATACAACGCCGTCAAAACAGCTAGCATATGTTGTATCCCTCATGTGGCAACACGATTCGATCTCATAGGGTCATCTCTAAGCCGGTCATATAAAACATATAAAAGGAAATTTATACAGTTGCAATTATTTAATGTGTTCCATGTCCGTGCGCTATATTATACAAAAACACTAATCACCAACAAATGCACAAAGACAGTTTTATCATCAATTATAACACACTCCTACATGTTTCGACCCTGCTGGGTCATCTTCAGGGAGAACTTTCTGTTGTTACACTAAGGTTGCACTTTATAGTTGAGTGAGAATGTGCTGTTGACTGTGTACTGCAGGCCGGGACCACAGAGAGTTCACGCCTCCAAAAACAACGCAGTACACAGTCAACAGCACATTCTCACTCAACTATAAAGTGCAACCTTAGTGTAACGACAACAGAAAGTTCTCCCTGAAGATGACCCAGCAGGGTCGAAACATGTAGGAGTGTGTTACAATTGATGATAAAACTCTCTTTGTGCATTTGTTGGTGATTAGTTGCAATTATGTTTAGAACTGACATCTCAACTTTACACATTTGTTACAATATTTGTTCATCTGCCAGTCAAATTATATACAGCAGAATAAAACGGAAATTTAAAAAGTTAAATTATTGCTTCAAAATGTTTGTGGATTGTACTGTCGTGTCTTCATGTAGTCGATAAAAGACTGCATAGGCTTCATGGATTGATGTCTTGCAGGTTTTTTTTTATGTGGGGTTGGTTGTCCGAGTTTGTTTCCCTTACTGCGAATATTCTTGCGTAATATTTAATATTTGTTTAATTTGCACGATAACATTAATGTTTTGAATAATCTGTTCATTTTAGGTTCGGTTTATCGATGATTCGTTTGACAGCTATTACATGCCTGTTCTGTTACACGTGGGAAAGATGAATGTTCAGTAACACCGTACACGTGTCATGTTTGTAGAGAAATACCGAATGTGTACGAGTTGGTTCTGATAATATGTATATTAGCACTGTTCATTCTGCTTGCCCCAGTGGGTCCACTTGCCTTAACAATTTCTTTTAAATTGTTTACATGAGTTCACCTCAGTGCTAAGGTTATGTTGCACAGCCAAGCATGTGGCATCCCCAAGGGATCGTAAATGATGCATGCAGACAGTCAACAGAATGTTGATTGATAAGGGCAATCGATACATTAGGACATAAACCCATTCAAGTTCCATTTCATCCACCACAAACCCCCACGCATTCCCCTCGTTTCGAACACAAGCAGCTCCGCTGAGGGACGCTAGTGTCTAATTGACCATACAGTGCGAACTCTTGTTGCTGTTTTTCTGTTCTGAGAGCAAGTGAACAGAGTCCGTAGTTACAGAAAAGAATGGAAGGTCCGAACCAGTAATCGTTTATAGTGAGTTCAGAAAGAATGTCTTTACACCCCGTCCTGACGCTCTCGGCCCAAGTTGACCCCCGCCCCCCCCCCCACACACACACACACTTGTTATCCAAAACCCAGTTTAACCCTTTGAAGACGAAGCGTATCTGTTTTATATAAGGACTCAATGCGTACCGCGCTGTAAACACTCTCCACTTCGGTTATAAAAACCAATCTCTTAATGTTTTGTAAGGCAAAAGTTGCTGTTTGTTCTGAGATCCGTACAAAACACATTAACGCAATGTGGGCACCACGTAGAATTTTTTAATGTTAAACCTGGCGGTACGTACAGTTACCGCTATGCTTTAAAAGGTTAACAGTATAATTCCCTGAATGACGATGTCTCTCCTGTGGTGTTTTCCCTTCAGAATTGCCCATCAAGACGTTGAATATCTTATCTATATTTACAGCACCTCTGTTACGTAAGACATACCACTTTTCGCAACAGTATCGCTTCTCCCTCTTACACACAACACGCCGACCCACCATTTAGTATAGTTTCCTTTACAAAAAATTCTCATCTCCTGAAGAATTCTTCCCTCACAAAAGAAAGGCAGGGGGGGCAGGACTGTTGTGCTGGGCAACGTGTTCACTGTGCTCACACATAAAGAAGAGGGCAATATGCGTGACACAGGATTTGGCACAGTTGTTAGCGCCTAAGACCACTTGCTTAAGTGGCACACTCCTGTTGAAACTCTTACGGAATAAATGTCACATTAGCCTTTTATAAACGTGCCCCTGAGTACTCAAAGCATAACTTCCTCCGATACGCAACAGACTAGTGCATTTACAGAACAAAAGATATTTCCTACAAAACGAAGAAATGGCGTGTTTTATGTCTGCATATCCCCTGCTCACTCACAACATGCTGTCACTGATTTCACCATAACTTTATAAGGCTTCTTAAAGCAGGTACTAAGTCCAGGGAGTTGGTTTTCTTTGCGGGCCTTACGTCAGCACAGTGAAGGGGATGGTGTCAATGCCACACAGCCAACAACTATGTCATATATCCTATAGCGCAAAATTCGCGATTACAACAATATAACACATTTAAGGCCGTATATATGGCGCAAAGAGCAATAACACAGACACGTGCATATTTAAAATTGCAGGCGACTAAATTGTTCGTTAAACCAGTCGCAGGATACGGCAGTAAGGCACGCCCGCGCAATGCCAGCGACGAAGGACAATAGAAATGATTGGACAAAAGGAGAATATCAACATGGGGTAAACTTAGGGTCGATAGTAAAATGAAAGAGGGGACAACACGTAGGTATATTTAGGAAGTTCATGTTGGTAACAAATGTGCCGGTAGTGACCACACGAAAACTGGTAATATGGGTAACGAAACAACGATAGTGTTGGTAGCCACCTATGTTATGTCGAGCTTCATGTAATTTGTCTACTGCTACCATCTGGTGGCAATCACAACCGGAAGGTGTCGACAGATTTTAATACAAACCTCCAATGCCGAGTTTAACATAAATCCTTCAGGTGGGAGCTGAGGTTTTCCACGTGTAGAGACAGACAAACAGACAGACGGACGGACGGACATGACGAGGCTAAGAGTCGCTTTTCGCAAATGCTTTGCGAAAAGCGCCTAATATGATTCTGAGTGTTGTAGGCCTTCAGGCGTTCAGTTGCCTTGACAGTTCAGCCACTTTAAAAACACCACAAATCATAAAACAGTCCGTAATAAATCATTTTATATTGTGGTGTTTTAATATGAACATTGATGGAATATCAATACGCCTGGTGGCATAGGCGACTAAATCCTGGCACAGGAAAAAGTTACCCTTCTTCAAAAATTCCAGACAGGTTTTGGGGGCCCATCCGACGTCCTATTCAAAGTGTGACGGTGATCTCTCCAGGAAGGTAAAGCGGTCGGGGCGTGAAGTTGATCACTATCTTCCATCTACTGCCAAGATTAAGAATGAACGGAGGTATACAAGTACCCTCCCCATAAGCCTTCACCGCGCGGACACGAACAAGGTTGCCTTTTCATTTTTACCTGGTGGGAAAGTTCAAGATTTGTAACTACAGAAGAAGGGGAAGGAAAGTTCAGAGGAAGCCACAAGAAGATATTAATTTAGTTTATTTTGATATCTAGAGAGAAGCTGCAGCAGCACTAATTTCGTACACTACGAAGCTGACGTGCAACCATCAGTTTCGTCGTATTTACTTACGTAATTCTGTAGCGTCATTAACCCTTTAAAGACGAAGTGTATCTGTTTTATATAAGGACTCAGTGCGTACCGCGCTGTAAACACTCTCCACTTCGGTTATAAAAACCAGTCTCTTAATGTTTTATAAGGCAAAAGTTGCTGTTTGTTCTGAGATCCGTACAAAACACATAAACGCAATGTGGGCACCACGTAGAATTTTTTAATGTTAAACCTGGTCGTATGTAAAGTTACCGCTAGGCTTTAAAAGGTTACATGAAAAATTGAGGATAAAATACGCGATTTGTTACTAATACTAATACAGTTAAACAAATAAAAATTGTAGATTTTAAGACACACACACACACACACGACGCGAATTGAAGATTCCAATCCGGTCGGTGTCGTATCCCAGAAAGCTGCAAATTTACAGCGTACTGTTGCAAACCCAACCACAGTGCAATGAGTCATAATTTCGTCACTCCTAGGTCTAGTTTTTTTTAAATATTCACTGAATCTAAGAGCACTTGAAATGAGAACGGTATAGCTAAGATGTCGCTGGGCACACCATGAAGGCACACCGAGGTAGGAGAGGTATGGCTCTACACTGCTTGTAAAGAAGTCCCGGGCGCCAGGTCGCCAGTGCGACTAACTGTGGACGTTAGCGCCCAGCATTTGTGGACCCGCAGTATGTAACTTGCTGCATGTCACCCCTTTGGTGCTTAGAATTTTGAGGTGGCTCCGAGATTTTTGGAAAATTTGTGTACCTCTATTCTACACATTCTTCATCTCGCCATTAGATAGGGGTACTAATGTTCAGGTCCCAGGCGCATCACCTCTACCGAAATGGCGGCTGGTATCCATTGAAAAAGAGGCAAACCTCAGGTGTTAACGCGAGATGTACTGTATTACATGTGCCAATATTTTGCACGTCTAACCGTTGTTCAAAACATTTATAAAGTATGATACTTGAGATCACTTGGAAGACCAAGGCTTAGATGGGAGGATAATTTTAAAATGGATCTTCAAGAAGTGTGAGAGGGCGTTAACTAGATTGATCTGGCTCGGCATAGGGACACATCGCGGGCTCCTGTGAATGAGGTAGTGAACCTTCATAAAATGTGGGGAATTTCTTGACTAGCTGATGACCTGTTAGCTTCTTAAGTAGGACTCTGCCCCATGGAGTTAGTTACTGCTTCAAGTAAAGCATGTTTAGCAGACATACAGGAAGGAGAACTAAACCATTGCGAGAAATACCAGCTTAGATCTCAAGCGCGGCACCTAAGTGGAATGTGTTCAGGAGATGAAACATATTGCCAGATACTGGAGGCTGGCCATGCTGTGTAGAGACCCTACAACAATACAAATTAAAACAACATATTAGCGGCTGTCGATAGTCGACGTCAGTCAGTGGCAGCACTTTCACGAAGACGGTGAACCATATTTCGGAACACCTTAAAACAGGACTTACAAACACTGTGTCCAAAAAGAATTCTTCCACTGGAATCCACATGGGACTAACAATGAGTGAATGGAGTCTGAGGGTTGTAGTGGGAGAAGGAAAAAAAATAACATTGTTTTGTAAACACGTTGCGTTCGGGAGGATGGGAGTATGGACAGCAGGTGTCAGGAAAAGAATGGATATCGCCAGCTTTCTGCTGCTCAAGCTACATAATGGAACAAGGTGGTGGAAAAGCACGAGTCAAGGCTTAAAATGAGCAGCACGTCCACGCGTTGTTCCACTGCCTTATTGCTTGTTTCAGCTGTTATATAGGAAATGATTTCAGACGGGCCTAAATCGTGCGCGCATGGACATCCTTATTCTTCATCATCACACTATGATGTGTTGTTCGTGATATTTACGTTGGTGTTTATCAACCATTATCTCACAGTGGAATATGAAATTGCGGTTAAATAATTCATGGAATATTGGATTATTCAGCTCTATTACTGGCAACTCGAGCTTTCTAATTAATTATGTTTTCTTGCCGGGTGACGAAAGAACTTTTTTTTTTACCACGCAGAGTGCATAAGCTAGTTTCACAATTACATTAAAAACTTTGATATTTGCTAACGGTATTACATATAGCCGGTATAGTGACCCGCTACGGGCTGGACGGTCTGGGGATTGAATCCCGTTGGGGACCAGATTTTCTGGAATCGTCCAGACTAGCCCCGGGGCCCACCCCGCCTTTTATAAAATGGGTACCGGCTCTCTTCCCCAGAGGCACAGCTGTCGGAGTGTGGCACTGACCACCGACCCTTATCCAGACCCGAGGTTAAAGAAAGAGTACAGCTAACCCTCTACTCCCCCTCTGGGCCTTCACGGCCTCTTCTAGGGTGAATTTTCTAAGATGAACGGCATTACAAAATCATGTAATATAAAGAGGGACGAACGATTATTTTATTTTGAATTTTTAAAGCGGAGGAAACAAATACTCGTTTTATGAAATATGTTATTACAAACCTCACTAAACGTTTTCCGTACAGCACAAATATTCTGTCACAACAGCAAAATATGTAACGTAGTCTGGGGACGGAGTGAATTCTTTTGCGCCCCCCCCCGCCCCCGAACTGTGGGCCGTCCGCTGCACTCCCCCTTTAGATGCTAGGATAGGAAGAAGTCATAAGGTCAGCCGAAGGTGACAGCATATGTGACGTGTAGGTGGCAGCCCTTTGTAAAACGAACAATGAGGTCTGTGTATATGCACTGCATGAATGGACACGTTATCTAGACATTTGTGAGACCCCAACGAAGCAAGGTGGGGCCAGACATTCAGGATTTGCTTCCCCGATTGTTCCAGAATACCACCAACATAATATTATTGTCCTTCCGTTTTCTGTTCTGGTCTTTCTTTCTTCTCATATGACCTAATCTGAACTTCACAGTCTTGGATTACACACGATAAGGTAGACTCGTTCCACCACACCCAGCAAGGGCAATGGATTTGACCAGCGTTCGCAGGCGACCAGGGCGACCCCGGAGCTCACCCGGCATCCTACTCAATGGATACCACATTATAGCGGCCGGGTTGTGAAGCTGAGTACACACTCCATCTACCGCCGCGGTTGAGAATGCGTGGATATATAACTCCATTACCCCATACGCCTTCATGGCGTGCACATAGTCTTTACTTTACGTTACCTTACGTCACTTTACACGACCAGCAAATTTTTTATACATCTGCGTGTGCGCGCGCACGCACATATTTTGCATGAATACAGTCTGGATGGGGGGGGGGGGGGGTTTGGCTTTTCGCAGGGGAAAGGTTCATTTTCTTCGTCGTCGCTTCAAACCGCCACAGAATCTTCCATCCAATGCGTACCTAGTTTAAGGCAGCCGCAGGGAGAAGCTGACAACTAATCTCTGTTTTGTGCTTTCAGCATGTGCTGATTTTCAAATCGGAATGAACCATGACCTGTTTAACCTGGCAGGTCTGCAGTCCTTAACCTTTTAAAGCCTAGCGGTAACTTTACATACGACCAGGTTTAACATTAAAAAATTCTACGTGGTGCCCACATTACGTTTATGTGTTTTGTACGGATCTCAGAACAAACAGCAACTTTTGCCTTATAAAACATTAAGAGATTGGTTTTTATAACCGAAGTGGAGAGTGTTTACAGCGCGGTACGCACTGAGTCCTTATATAAAACAGATACGCTTCGTCTTTAAAGGATTAAACAATAGTTACGGTCCGGAAGGTCCGAGCGCAAGGAATTACAGGACTCCGTAACGGCAGAATATTTTTTGACTAACCGAGGGACGATTAGGTTCTCAAAAAGCACTAGTGCATGCAATTACTAATTATGGTTTCCGAAATTTATTAATTTAACCGAACAGTTAAATCCACCAACATACTGCTTTTAATTCAGTGAAATGTTTATTTTTATTCTTGGCTTCTTAACCTTTTAAAGCCTAGCGGTAACTTTACATACCATCAGGTTTAACATTAAAAAATTCTACGTGGTGCCCACATTGCGTTTATGTGTTTTGTACGGATCTCAGAACAACCAGCAACTTTTGCCTTATAAAACATTAAGAGATTGGTTTTTATAACTGAAGCGGAGAGTGTTTACAGCGCGGTACGCACTGACTCCTTATATAAAACAGATACGCTTCGCCTTTAAAGGGTTAATATCACAAGGTAACCCCGCCACAGTATTCGGTACAGACATGATCAGGCCATGGAACGTCATCACGCACTGCATGCAGCTACGTACCTCACTCCCGTGGACATACAGCATCTGCATGCACAAACGGTAGCGACGGTACATTGCAAAATGGTTGTGAAATTTAGAAATGACGTTTGCGTAGGTCATTTACGAAGCACACTTGACGTAAGAGAATACAATAATCTCTTCCGACGTTAATATATTTTAATAGGAATTCGAAAATGCTTTCGGCCTTCATACGTTGTCGCGGTTTAAAGCACTGTATATTAACAATTTAAAGCCTAGCGGTAACTTTACATACCACCAGGTTTAACATTAAAAAATTCTATGTGGTGCCCACATTGCGTTTATGTGTTTTGTACGGATCTCAGAACAAACAGCAACTTTTGCCTTATAAAACATTAACAGATTGGTTTTTATAGCCGAAATGGAGAGGGTTTACAGCGCGGTACGCACTGAGTCCTTATATAAAACAGATACGCTTCGTCTTTAAAGGGTTAAGTAACAAAGTATTATATATCAGTCAGCTTTAGGAGTGCCTAAAATGACTAACAGCCCCTGACGATTAACTTCAAGACACACAAATATGACTTTACTAGCGTCACGTCTTCAGTACCGAAAGGTACTAATGTTTGGCTGTGAGTTTACATTATTGGATTGCGCTGGCTCTGAATAGGGGCAGGTGGCGGGCTCTTGAGAATGCGGTAATGAACTTTCGGGTTCCATAAAATGCGGGGGTTTCTTGACTAGCTGAGAAACTGTTAGCTTCTCAAGAAGGCCTCTGCTCCATGGAGTTAGTTAGTTAGTTAGTTAATTAGTTAGTTAGTTAGTTAGTTAGTTAGTTAGTTAGTTAGTTAGTTAGTTAGTTAGTTAGTTAGTTAGTTAGAGTTCACATTTGCAGTTCTCTTTGTGTAGACTGTGTCAAAATCTTCGCATTTAAATACTAGCAGTACTACATGTGTGGCTATGAGTCAGATGCGTGTAATCCGCCAAACTTAAAATGAATATCGTTATTTCAAAGCCGACTTGGAAGATCTAGATGCAGACTGGCAGATAACATGAAAAATGGTCTCATAGAATTAGGTTGGCAGCGCACGGATTGGAACCTGGTGGCTCAGGATAGCGATGTGTGATTAGAATGAATATTTTGGTTCCATACAATGAGGTGAAATTAACTAGCTGGGAAAATATTCGCCCCTCGATGACTACGGCCCACGGTCACACCCCTCAAGATAGCTCCTTTATAGTCACCATCTTCACAATACCGCATCTTACTTCCAGTTCAGAGGTAGATGACGAGATTAAAGCAAATTATACGTTGAATTTTGAAGCACAAAACAACATCTTTAACCCTTTAAAAACGAAGCGTGAACTGTTTTATTTAAAGATCCAGTTCGTACCGCGCAGCAAACACTTTTCATCTGGGTTATACAAACCTGTCAGTTTATGTCATATACGACAAAAGTCGCTGTTTGTTCTGAAATAGTACAAAGCATATAAATTCTGTGTGGGCAGAACGTACAATTTTTGAAAGTTAAACCTGTTGTTACATAAAGTAGCAAGTAGGCTTTAAAAGGTTAAACGGTATTTAAATTTCTGTAACCAATCCCATACGTAATTTTTCTTTCTGAGACGTCACGTAGCACCACACAGACATACTCAGAACGTCCTGCGATGCCTGCTCGCACATCTACCTCCTGACACCCCTACACTCATTTCTTGTACATTAATACAATTATGAACTTCACAGCATCGCACAGAGGCGTTGTGTGATATTTCAGTTAAAGTAAACAGCATACACTGAAGTGAATAAATAACAGATATAAACGAGCGAATAAATAAAACCCGTTCTTCCGTGATACGTCGCGTTCATTCCACTTATTCTGTTTACACTACTCGAGAATTGTTTAATTACTTGCCCCGTCTCGCACATGTTTTAATTCTTTAGCAAACAAAACAAACACGGCAACAATAACGTAGAAACATAATCTGCAATAACACTACACTCCACAATACTTGGACGCAGAGCTGCTGTTTTCAAACACTAAAGAAGATCAAACAGGAACAAAAACTGCTGTACGGATGGTGAAAATATTAAAGTAATACAGAATTTCTTTAGTCTACATTCCTTCCAAAACGACGAAAAAAGGAGCTTCTGAGATCACCATAGTACGCCCGCAGGCGCGCGCGCGCGCGTGTATGTTCGTACATTTAAACTTCTGAAACATATGAGCGATTTTCACAGAATAGGTCCAAGAGTCATGCTAATGCAGGACAAACCAACGACGTGCATCCTAACTTGCTAAAATTCTTTAAAGAGAATCCTGAGGAAATCGGACACTTTTGCAAGCACAGGATACAAATTCTGTAAAAGTAGCGATTATTATTTCGTTTCTTGCCTCTAGTAACACATCGTCATTACTTTACCTGACAAACGTAATGTATTCCCTCCCACCGCATTCCGCCGCGCGTGTGGGCAGCGGGCTGAGTGGATACGTTAACCGGTAGAGTGAGCACACAAGAAGTGACAAATTATATTTGTCAGGTAAAATAACGGCCATGTAGAAGTAAGCAGAGTTTTTTAAATTGTAGCACAGAAGAAACAGGTTCCGTCTTCCGGTTCAAAATATCAGGTAATTTGTTTCCTCAAACGTCTCAGCAGGAAATGCGCGCCACGTAAATGTTTAGATTTTATAAGACGCTGCAGCTCGGGTTAGACAATTCGTCAGAAAATATAGGCCTACCAATGTATAAATGATGTAAAAGGTTAAACACCCCGAACATGGAGAGAAAAGATCACAGTTGCCTTCCTACTCCAACGTTACCGTTCACTGACATTGTCCCCTAAGCAGGCGTCACCGCGAAGAACACCACACTGACTTCCACATAATCCCACGTACAGTTTCAGATGGCTGTGTCCAGCTGCTCGTACCGTGCACATCGTGTCGGGTCCGCCTGGATAAACTGTATCAAGTCTATTGTGCTTTTCGTGTCACTCCGGCATTCGCACAAATCTCTTCTCTTCTAGCAAACCCCCTCACCATCCCTCAGTCTCATCTCCCTTTGCATTGGAAAAGCCCCGTGGCTTAAATGCGGGTAGCCACAGGGCTAATCCTTTACTGTCCAAACAGTCCTACCATGCGTCTCTTCCACTAACCAAAATGTAAAAAAAAAAAAATACTTTTTTATAAAGCGTGTCAGAAGAGGAGTATAACTAAGAAATAAAGCGTTCAGGCAAGGGAAATAAATGGACAACATTAAGTGCCTTGTAATAAGTACTGCGCTAAAAATATGGTCACCCTAATACGTTACTCTCTTAAATTTGATGGCATTAAGGGATTTTCTTCCTATGCACAAGCGTGTTTCCAGATGTTTATACAGACACGTGCAGTTAAGGCCTCATTTCCATAAGTTGTGCACTTCGTGCGGCAGAGCGAAGGGAACAAGTCGGTAAAACACTTCAGTGCCTCGAGACATATTTCTGAAGGGGGGGAAAAAAAGTTTCTATAACCTCGTAAAGAAGAAGAGGAGAAATAAAATCTCTCTCTCTTTGAAAATATAAACTGAAGAAAACACGTTTGAGGAGCGTTTCGTTTTATTACTTCGCTTGAACCTGGAAGACATATTTGCTTCACACCGATTTGAAAGGCGGATGTTGTGTTGAGTGAAAGGCCAAAATAAACGCAGTTCTTTCCGGACCCGAAGAGCTCGGTTGGGCTAAATCTGTTGGAGTGTCAGTCCTGGCTTCCAGGTTCGTTCAAATAAATCGAACTGAACACAGGCCCGTTGCTTCGAATTGCCACCTGTCCACTTGCAGCAGATTACAGCCTTCACGATTCCTCTTTTGTGGGATGTTACGTCGTATAGCGGGGCTAACGGATACCGACGTTTCGGAGGAACGTATTGCATTCATCTTCATGGAAAAAGGAGTCGCACAGGAATAAGGAAACCAATTCCTTTACTACACTGAGTGTGGTAGTAATGCCCTACATTATTTCGGGGTAATGTTGACTTCAATTTCTAATGCCTATTCACGGTTCACTTCAGTTAAGACCGTAAGCAGTTTTTTAGGTGCAACTTACACGCAAGGAATTCTTTGATACGTTTTATCGTGAGTTCGTCCAGTGCTTCATTTTATTTAAGGGTCTAAACCAGGGGTGAAGCGGCTCGCCAGTTGTAAATTTTATACATACACACACATATACATACATACATACACACCCCCACGCACATATACATACATACATACACACATATACATACATACATACATACATACATACATACATACACACACACACACACATACATACATACATATATACACACATACACACATGCATCCACACACACATATACATACATAAATACATACATACATACATACATACATACATACATACATACATACACACATACATACATACATACATACATACATACATACATACACACATACACACATACATACATACATAATACATACATACATACACACACACACATACATACATACATACATACATACATACATACATAAATACATACATTCATACATACACACACACACATACACACACACACACACACACACACACACATATACTTACATACACAAAATACAAATTGTACAGTAATTCAGGTAGTTAGGCAGGCCTATACCACCTACTGTAATTTTTACACTTGTGGCCCGCGAACCAGCCCACAATAAAGGCTGCGTCCCTTTACCAAGGAAGGTTGGATACCCCTGCTATAAATAAATCTGAGTGTTTATCCTTTGGGTTAATTTCACGAATTTTAATTATCCCTAAGGTTAATTCATTCTACCAGTGTCGATAAACCAGAAATCCATGTTCTGTAACTAACTTTGAGGACCAAATTATCGGCTTATTTCGCCAAGCATTTATCTGAAAATGTCAGAAAAGAATTTGAACGGATCTGAACACCGCATATGTGCGTATAAAAGTAATTAGGTTCCCGAAATTCCTGGAATGTTAACAAACTGCTCGTCACCAAAATCAAATGTTGCAACTCTAAATGAGTAATTAATTTAATGACGCGAGATTTGATGTGCTCACAGAGGTGCTGCTGAACCGTCACTTTTTCTGAGACCTTACGCTCTATCCCGACGTTTCGAAGGAGCGTAGCACAGCTTTACCACGACGATGAAGGCGCTACGATTTTTCGAAACGGCACACGGCAACACCAAACTATTCTGTAAGGATTTATTTTGGAAATCAGGTGAATAGAGTGTCATGTGACGATACATAGTGCTTCACGGGAAATAAATGGTACATGCACAGGCATATAGCACGCAACACTAATCCTGAACCAACGCCATAAACACTGTTTGCGGATATTTTACGTAACCAATACATTTTGGCGCAAGAGCCTACAGTCAATAAGAAAATGACAGTTTTGTCACAACACTGAATGGGGGTGGGATAAACGGAATGCGGGGATTTCTAAACGCTGCTCTTCAGACTACGAAAGCTAAAAAGAAGTTGGGGTAAAAGCTATCTATACTCCATAGAAGACATTAATTTCCGGATTTGAAACAGCTACCTGCATGCGTGAAGAGGCAGAACATCTTCCACCATAGCCACAAGCTGACATTCAGTCTATGCATAGCCGCACACAGCATAGCAAGGATGGGACAAGCCATCGTACAAGAGCTGTCAGCAAGCCCTTCTTCAAAACTTGAATACGTTACAGATACTCGCTGCTGACACTGAACCCAGAGCTTTATTACCCTGTTCACAACAGTCCACTAGTACTACAGTCCGATGAGTTCTATTGCCCTTACCCTTACATTTTAGTCTGGCTACAGTACCATCCCACTGTAATCAGAATGGGAGTACTGTCTTTAAACTCTTGGTGTCTGCGGACACCGCGTTACCATATCTGAATCGTCGCTGTAACTCTGGATAGTCAGAGTTCAATTTTTTGGTGCAAAAGTGAAATATAACTCTTTTCACAGGTAAAATTTTACTTAAGTGAATAAAGTATTCATGAATACTTTAGAAAAACAAAATTTCGTTATTGAAGATTTACAATGAAAATAAACCCAGAGCCGATTATGCATGAAGATGGGTAGAAAATAAAACATAGAATTAAAATTTATCAAAATCGGGAGTGCACAAACCCCATGAACCAGATCGCCAATGGCGACTAGATCTTGTACATTGTCCCCTAATATCTGTGGGTCCGCAGTATGGAACTTGCTGCACGCCATGCTTCTGGCACCTAGAAATTTGAGATGCCTCCCGGATTTTAGAAAATTTGTGCAGCTCTTTCCAAAATATATTTACCGATTTAGGATTCCACGGAACACAGTTTGAACATCACTGATAATACATTCTCGAGATGCACCACACAGCAACCGAATATGGCGGCCAATTAAGGAGAGTAGAAGCGGAGAAACGGTAAGGAGTGTATCATCGGTGTAACTCTGTACAGGCCTTACGTATACAATAAAAATGTTCAATGATAATACGAATATATCTCCATCTCAACGAAAATGCGTTAATTTTTTAATTCACAAAACGTAGTTCTCTTTTGCGCACTTTTCGAATTGTTAATAATGGTACAGTGCCTGTACAGTCTTTATTATTCAATTTACTATCTGATGTTCTGAAACATGAGTGCTAAAACTGTATTTTTATTAATGTTATATCTGCCATATTCTTCCAACGATTCTGATTAAAATACGATTCCACTGCTAACGGACACAGGACCAAAACATGTAAAAATTATGCACGTAAACAAAATTATGGGTATTTATCTGTGTATAACGATGTTACATTATTCAGTACAGATCTTTGTTCGTGTGTTCAGGAAAACTAATCAGAATGGCTTCTTATGGAAGTAAGCTACAAACTGTTTCCTTAAAATACGTCTGGGGGGGGGGGGGATGTAGTTAGTTCCACCTCCTCCAACCCGACAAGTTCCATAAGCTGATGAACCCAGTCACCCTGTCATGTTGGCAACACTGCCATACTCCTTTCAGGACGTTTCTGGAATACAGAGACCCCACATTTGTGTAGGCTAACACCACATGGCGATTAGTTCCTTTTTTAATGGGGAAGAAAACAGATGCAAACATTTGTTAGCAATTTAATTTACGAGCAAAAACTAAGGAAAACTCCAAGAAATGTTGCCGTTACATCATCTGTATTTATCCAAAAATAGTGTTGGCCAATGAAGGCGTGCGACATTGCTCAAAGCGCTTTGTGCCTTAAAAGTTAAGAGCCTGACTGCAGATAAATTCAACACCGCAACCGTTTGTGTGCTGCAGGTGCCAAGGTTGCTGCACATCTGCTACTTATTTCCACCCAGTCCAGATCAAACACAGAAGTACGATCACCTTCCTTACTGGGTGATTTCACAGCAGCGTAATATAAATGATACGTACGGACCTACTAACAGTGAGTTCTTCGACAGACTGTCGTTTTGATTACTTGTCGGCTTCGACGAAGTGGGGTTTTGTTTCTTTGCAGACTTGGCCAGTTTCTGGTCTTTGTATTGTTTTGTTCAATGTTCAGTCTACCTCCCTACCTTAAAAGTAAAAAAAAAAATTACGTTTTTGATGTCACCATGCTTACTGTGTACCTGTGTCTGTGTGTGTGTGTGTGTGTGCGTGTGTGTATGTGCCACCCTCAGGCCGTGGACAGCTCACAGGCTGAAACCAGCTCTGCCTATCCAGCCCAACTGAAAACGCCTTGTTATCTTACCCTGAAGAGGGGGACGGGTCCGGTACCCGAAAGCTTCTGAATTATTTTATTACTTTTAAAAATACCAGACGATGGACAAAGTCCGTGAAGCTAATGATTTTAAATGTGTTAAAACCGATGTGACAATAAATAAGAAATTAAAAATATGAAACACGTGCTGTTAGTGGTACTGCAGCAACGAAAATGTGTTTCTGTAACAGCTGATAAGACATCTGGATAGTAAAATTTCTGTATAATGTTTGACATGACGATTTAAACGGTAATACAAAACGTTTATACACATAACCAACCAGAATGCACTGTGCTATGACTATTTTTGGTAGGCAGTACTTCATCCACTGAAGACAATTCTCCTTTTCACAAAAGCTGAAATTTCAGCATCTTATTCACAAATGCCTGTTATTGGATTTTACAGGCTAATCAACAAGCCCCCTCGATTTTGATCTCTCCCATATCACCAAGGCCCATTCTAATATTATTGCCTTTCCATACCTTCATCTTCATGTTCAAGCAGAGTGGTTCTTCTTGGTCTGCTTGACCCTGAAGATGAAGCACTGCAATCCATCGAACTCTCCAGCGGGCGTCCCACAAGACATCAGTCTTCAGCAGCACTGCCGCGAGAAGCTAAAACCTCGCACTGAACAACGTACAGTTCTTAATAAGGTTACAGAGAGTAATATGCCAGTACTTACGGACGGTGGAAGGAAAGACAGCATTGGAAGAAGACCTAATTTGTAGAAAGGGACAACTTGACACTGTTTCAATTGAAATTATTTAGCGCTGAGTGGCACGGGAAAATGGTCACCGATGGTGAGTAAATGCATTACAACGGGTCTGCCTGGTAACATCTGCGGCACAATGAGTATTGCTATGCGTATCGGATGGCAATGGTCATCCGACAGTACAGCCCGCGGTTTCCCTTATTTCATGTATAGCCGTTGCAGTCTAAAAGAAAAGAACGCAGTTCTGTGGAAATAAAAGTTCAGTTGGGAAAAACGTATTGCTTGAAGATAGACACAGTCATGTGGGTGTCAACATCCCACCCGGCGCCTACTGCTTTCCAGGTTACTGGATAACAGAACAGGTCGGACAAGGGACAGGCAGGGCCACACCATTGCAGAGGGTGAATGATTTGTGTGTCATGTTCTCTGACCCTAGGGAAAGAGAGGAAACAATGGCAATCAGAACTGTCAGCTTGTCACCAATCACAATCCCTGTCAATCAGAATGAAAATGCGGTGACAGAGTAAATTTTCCCTCGTTCTCACAATAGCTGTGCCAGGGTCCTGCTCTCGTTAATGGAAAGGGTAAAGGGGCAAAACTAATATAAAATGGAATTGTTTCGGTCAGTAAACACGGGCAGGTTAGAGAAGGCAATTCGCATGCACTGCGAAATTACAACTCGTTTTGAATACCTACGAAGTGTACATACACAATTCCTTTCGCTTGAATGCACCATTAGAACACAGCCTGTTCAGAAATGTTCAGATATAAGAGTTGCCCTGTGACGAAGTAAAACAATAAAAAAATGTTTACGTAAGGGACAGACAAAACCAGTGAGGGCTTATGCAGGTGTCTACAACATAATCACATGTTCTTCCGAACGTGCTTGCCCATGACAAGTGCAGCAACAGCTGAAAACATGGAAGCTACTCTTTCTAAGCGCTTAAACATGTCTTATGAAGATGCCAGGAATAACAAATTATTGATTCAAAAACACTGATCACCAACAAACGCACAAAGAGAGTTTTATCATCAATTGTAACACACTCCTACGTGTTTCGACCCTGCTGGGTTGTCTTCAGGGAGAACTTTTTGTTGTCGTTACACTAAGGTGGTCCCGGCTTCAAGCCGGGACCACAGAGAGTTCACGCCTCCAAAAACAACGCAGTACACAGTCAACAGCACATTCTCACTCAACTATAAAGTGCAACCTTAGTGTAATTACAACAACAAATTCTCCCTGAAGATGACCCAGCAGGGTCAAAACATGTAGGAGTGTGTTACGATTGATGATAAAACTCTCTTTGTGCATTTGTTGGTGATTAGTGTTTTTGTATAATATAGTGCACGGACATGGAACACATTAAAAATTATTGATTATTCAGATCTGCATCAGCTTCTGTGCGTAACTTTAATTAATTCACTTTCCAGCTGCGTTACATTTGAAAAATATAAAGTCAAAGAACTGTCTCGTTGTCATCATTGCAATTCTTGACATAACAAAGGATCTCACACACAATGTGTGTATGTTTAAGAATTCCTCCTAGAAGACCGGAACCATTAGCTGCACTTCTGCGAAAATTTCAAAATTCTCGTAATTTGAGGTAATCTGTTGGTATTTCCTGGAAGAGATGACGCAAATACGAAGTATTCGAGTCACAAAAGCTCTATGCCGAGATCTGGATAGCCAAGGACCGCAGGCATAAGGAGCAGGCGTCCTAGTCGCTCTACTTGGCACAATGAGTGGGCCTAACTCATTATTAAATTATATTAAATTAAATAATTTAATAATGAGTAAGGCCAAATTAAATACCTTTCATGTGGCGTTACGAGACAGTTCCAACCGCGAATAACTGCAAGACGAAGAAGCAGAAGAAGAAGAAGCAGAAGAAGAAGAAGAAGAAGAAGAAGAAGAAGAAGAAGAAGAAGACGACGAAGAGGAAGAAGAAATTGCTTTAAGAAGAGGACGAAGAAGAGGAGGAGGAAGAAGAAGAAGAAGAAGAAGAAGAAGAAGAAGAAGAAGAAGAAGAAATTGCTTTAAAGTTTATCCTAAGAAATGTTCATTCAGGAAAGAGGCCGCCTTTTCTAATGTTAAATTTAAATGGGGACAGGGCTCCCTTGAAACCTCGTTACACACCGGTCCCAAAGAATATGAGCAACGTCGGTCCAACAGTCTTTTGCAGGATTCAGTATATGGCCTTCCGCTGTGTAACTCAGATGTAGGTCTACCCTACGTGGTTGTCACCCTTAGTATTGTGACGATCCCTGATTCGAATCCCGAACCGGAGACTCAATGCCTTCACAGAGGTGTCCGTGCATCTTCTCAATTCCTCCATAAAAATGCTACGATTTCTACCCCACAGTATGACTGACACCGTCTTTCAAATTTGTTTTCAGTTCCTCGCTCACAATCATCCTAACCAGTCGACGTAAAATAACTTTTGCAATTGGAAAAGCTTCGTTAAGTACATCCATTAATCAATACATACAGACATGATACGCGGCATATATCGCAGCCTCACAGCAAATAACCGCTACACGTCACATTCACCACGAAGCTATCTTATCCTGTGAGGTGAGTTGAACAGCAAAACAGGGTCTAAACCTCATCCCACAGTTTCACCCCCCACAACCCCTTAGCTTCAGTGTACTTAAATACCAAATAGCCAACGCTAATTTCACGATCCCACACCACCCCTCTTCCGCTCTAAACCATTTGAGACCCACCCCTTCAATTAACGCCCTCCGTACGCTGCAACCGGCTATCAGTCGCAGCCTCGACCGACAAGAGACAAGCCTAATTCTAGAAGTGTATATATGTGTGTGTGTGTATATATATATATTCTTGTGGGGAGAAATGGGGTGGGAGGAAACTGCAATTTAGATTAGTTTAGCCATTCGAGGTGGATTATACACTTTAGCAGTTTACTTTGTAACAGAACAGTGCCATCTACTCCAACATACAGCTGAGATACACTATCAAATCTAACTTCCCGTCTCTTAGCTAGTCTTCCTTCTCCATGCTGCTATTAGTATTATTTATGGCACTGAGGCATTTTATACTGCCATCTGTTGCTAGCGACATAAAGCACATCTACGTATCTCACATTTTTCATACTCGATCTCATTAATAAAGCATGTTATTTTCGCATGGTATGAAATTTACACTTCACTTCACTTCACTTTACTTCACTTCACTTCACTTCACTTGGTCCGATCCTCTTCTACCTTGCGGTGTAGAGGTTGAAATTTATAGGGTAACGTAAAATTTGTGAGCTGTAGACCACTTAAAATTAACGATTTGTTTATATTATACACTAACCCTTTCTACGCTATGAACGCCATTTATTTCTCAGATATTCCGGCTAATTCTCCGTGAATGCAGGTGTAGAAAATTTATCGTGTCATATTTCAAGGTAAAGCAGTCCCATTACAGGCCTGGACAGGCCCACGGGGTTCCAGAAGGTTAAGGCTCCAAAATTTCTAGACAATCGGCACATGAAGGCGGTAAGGTTGTCAGCCCTACGCACCAGCCGCCTTTACCCCCCAGGAAATATTCATGGTACTCATTTCTGTTAGAGACTGAGTCGACCCCAGCGCCATAGTGCGACCGAAAGGATTACGCCAATGAAAAAATCCACTGACACCAACGGGAATCGAACCCGCGACCTGCCGGTTTGTAGAGCAGTAATTCAACCAACTGCGCCACCGCGTGCCGAAACGCTGTCCCGAAACGTCGGTAAACAATTACCATACAACGCCGCGTGATATCCCAGAACAGCGCAGATCTCATAGTGCATGTGAATTTCGATTCAGTGGAGCACCTATAGTATACAAGAGTATTGGATTAAAATACGTTAAATGTACTTCCAGCTAGAACATTTTAAATGTTTGTTAAGAAGAATAACTGGCATTTTACAATATTCTGTAGTGACATGTAGAATTTCACATCAGTTTCACAAAGCATATCTGTTACAGTACTCTCACATGTAACAGACTGCTTTAGAAATGTTTCCGACTGAATGGCGTCACTCGCATCCAAACTGACACCGATGGCGCTGCCGTGCTCCTCATAACAAATATCCGTTACAGTCTCTTCCATTATATTTATTTATATAATCAACGCGCTACTTTTCCAGCGCTATTGTAACCGGCATTGACGTGTCAGAAACAGAGGAACACACGGCGGGGGTGCCCCCACTCTGTAAACAAAGAGAAACAAAAGAGCTCCATGTCATTCCGATAATTTCTTGCAGGAAAAATGTCGCACTGCTCGTGGCAGTGACAATCCATTGATTCTTCCTGACCGCCCACACACCAAGAGCCTCGCATGTTTCCATGACTGGGCATTATTGGACACAAGAAACTGCATAACGTTTTGTAGCATAATGTGGGGTTCCTGTAACAGACGTTGATTATTCGAAGACTGTCGCCAAGTTAAACGACTCTTATGCAAACGTAACACACCAGGCGGCGCAGCAATTATGAGAGCAGTGGGCAACTGCCTGAAGTATGCCTGTGTCTGCAGTCCAGTCTGCAGGAGACTGGCTGGCAGGCTTCAATTACAGGTGCATTCCTATTCCTGTGGAGCGCCTAATACAATCGTTCTGCCCGTCCGTCCGTACGCATGCAAGTAACAACTCGAGAACTGCTACAGGATCTTCAATAAATTGAATACTGGATAATTCAAACACAGTTGTCCGGCGTATCTCTTCCTTTCGTGGCACAACAGCCCCCAGTGGGCCAAGGCCTCCTCATTATCGAGGCTTCACGATCACACTCAGACACACCGCACTCGAGAGGAATCCTCTGGACGAGTCGTCGGTCCGACGCACAGATCTCTACCTGACAACATACAACACTCACAGGAGACAGGCATCCATGCCCTCGGCGGGATTCGAACCCGCAATCCCAGCAATCGAGTTGCCGCAGACCCATGCCTTAGACAGCGCAGGCACTGGGATCGGCGTCCGGCTATCTCTGTTTTAGTTGAACTCAAACAAAAGTAATGGATAGTCCTACTTTCCAGGAAGATCCATGTGTACATCTACGTTCATCTCCAGTGCAACTCGCTTAATGATGTGAGAAGTCTTTCTAGCGAGTTTTGTAGAGAACATGGGAAGAAAGGAAGAGGTTTTCATTAAAGTGAGTAGAAAAATACGCGTGTTTGCTTCCTGAAGGCAAAATCGATGGGCCGTTCTCCTTGCGGACAGGATATATGAAAATAATACACACGAATCTCCTTGCGGACAGGATATATGAAAATAATACACACGAATGTCGTGAAATTTAGAACCAAAGACTAACGCGGGCCTTCCCCTCTCTCGAGGTCAGAATATTAACTTTAAGAGGAGGCCTCCAGTACGAGGGCAGTCTCTGCGGTGTTTCCTCCACGCCCGACGTCAATATGACATACGTTCACAGAAAACGTGAAGAAGATTTTAGCCTGAATTTTTTCCATGTAGGCAGAACGTTGGTCTGAATTTGGGCTTTCAGCAAGTTAGCAATTCACAATCAACAGATCAATCGATAAATTCAATACATTTGTCGTAATTCAATATTTTGTCACGACACATTTACATCAATTATTCACTTACAAACCGACATATGCACAACCAAGACACACAACAATACAGTTCTCCATGTACTGCTACATGTTTCGGCCGAACTCCGCCATCTTCAGGGAGTTCGTACACCAATGTCTAAAACTCACAGTACATTAAAATGGTGACACATATCATATTATTCTGCAGCTAAATTAGGACATATAAAATCTCGAAAAATGTGGTTAAAACTTTGCAAGTTTGGCGTAAGTATAATAATCAATTATGCAGTACATACTTTATCGTAGTGCCCTCTGCAGCTAATTAAGTTACATTAAGTTTAATAAAGTCAATAAAATCAGAGCACTGAAACTATAAAGATAACAGGAGTCAGCTCTGAGTGGCCCAGTAGTATTACTCGCGCCAAGACGTACTATTACTTGGAAGTGCGATACATGATAGCACACAACACAAAGTGTTACCGGGCATACGTATAATATTGTAAAGTGTTCTGTAGGGGTTCCCTTTCTTTCTATTCTTGTTTCCTTTATCCTTTCCATTTGCTTCTTTGTATTTGTGTTTACATTCCACTTTCATTATTTTTCGTTTCTTCCCTTCGTGTTGCATTTTTACTATTTTTCCTTTCTCCAAAGCTATATTTCTCTCCTCCTTTTCATTCTTCTCCTTTTGACATATACGGCCGAATTAAATGTTCACAAACATTCCCACGTTTCACTCGACATCGTGTAAGCCCATCATTCCTACAGAGCGCCTTTAATTACGTCACCGACATATCAACCAGTCAATACGTAAATCCTGGCGGCGCTGCGTGGTTCTCTACACTCAAACATTTCCACTGGCGGAGAAACAACACGCATGACTATTATATGAACATACTTCTGTTTAGCTTCAGCAATTATGGCTGGAAATGGTGTGCCTACAGTTATGACTGCTTTAGTAGTTTCAATTGCTACTGAAGAGTCCTTCACATGTAAGCGGCCAGGTGCGGCTGGCTTCTGTTCAGTGACAAACCGCACACCACAGAGTTTACAGTTTTAATTGATCGAGTTATTGGAAAGTCACTGCTATAGACCAAAGCAATTCAGTTCCAGATTCTGCCCAGTGTTGGTCATATGGATCACAAAACTGATGCCCAGAAATGTTTCATATATAAAAATACACTGCTGACAGTTCGGAAGCTGTAAAGGGCATCACAAACTGGAGAATAACTTTCAACCATCTTCAAAAAATTCACTTGATTGGTTGACAGCAGGCCTACTTATTAGTGAAAAAGGGTGGTGTGAATGCAACTATATTCAGCGTCAAATATAAAGTGCGGTGCAAAGAAGAGTAACGAACTATGATGCTTGTTTGAACCTGTTGCTTCATAGGTAAATAAAGCTATTTAAAAGCAGTAATACAATATGTATACCGATGGCATAAGTAAAGAAGTTTGTTAATGATGAACAGATGCCCTCATTTACCCATTAAGTAGATGAAAACACTGAAAATATACTTCATTAATTCTTAATAAACTAAATTATTAAGTGTTCAATTTACGATCAAGTTTCAATATTTCCGTACTTAGCATCTTAATATTTAATGGACTAATACGTAGTTTCAAAGAGAAGAACATTTTGTAACAAACAACATGAAACTGATGTCAGATATTCATGGTCTGATAACGACACAGTGACAGGATGGAAAGGCAGTCAATACATAAATTACGAAACAGCATTATCACACCAACCCTAACAACAGTTTAACGCTTCATTCTCTGTTTTTTTCCTGCAAATTTCACATTATGAGCCAAGCGCCTACCATAAGTAGTGACTAAATATGACAATAAGGTTACTTCGGTGCGCAGAACAACATAGAGCTTACTCTGTCAACCGACTGTACAATATATCGTGGGGATCTCGGTGTAATGGTCGGTTATCGCCAGTCATAATCACAAGGGCTGCCGCTAGAGGGCCTAGAAGTCCTAGAAAATATTTCTATGTAAGATTAAACCTGCAGTTCCCAGGAACAAGAGTTATCCACACAGACTTTAACAGTGCAATCAATCGCGTAAGTACAAAAATGTTAATAACGTGAAGTGACATTCTTTCTTTGGCCTCTATCCATCGTACTTCATTGAAAATTACCCGACACAGAGAGTCAAAAGAAAGAAGCCTGCCTCAGTAAGTAATACATCATATTCAGAGCCCTATTAGACTTGAGTTAATAACCTGTTTTGTAACACTGGAATTTATGATAACGAATTTAATGACCTGAGTTACAGAAACGTGTATTTATGTATCCGAATTTCTCCTCGGCGAAATAAGGACATTTTTGGTTTACTGAATACACTGCTCGAAACACCTAGTTTTAGTGTAGAACAAAGACTCCCAAAGCAGCAATGACTACAGTGTGTCCAATAATTTCGATCTTTATTTATGTCTGTTTCTGAAAATCGGTGAAGGGACTTGTTTCCTCTCTTATTTCTATTTCCGTAACAGCACAATCATAAAGCCTGAGTTTCTGGAAATACGTTCTATAATATGATAAACAAAAGACAAAGAACAAAGTGCTGTGAGCGGCAGCTTTGACATCAGACACGAATGTCTCATAATTTCAGACTTTATATACTTAGAACATTGGTTTGCAGCATTTCCACGAAACCGTGTAGATGCCAAGTTAGTACCGTTCTTTTCCTAAACAGACTCAAATGAAACATTTCTGAAGTGCAGTTTTTGTTGCCATATTTTATAACAGTTCTTGACGGCCTTCGCCGCCGCTCAGGTAACCCTAGAAGGAAGGCCATAAAGTGGTGGTTTATATTTCAAACTACAGAGGCACCTAAGTAACCCACAGAACAGACAGACGACATAGTTCCTGCAATAGCATCTTTCCTCGGTGCTCAGTCCGCATGCTGTCACTCTTTGAGACGCAGACGACGTCTGAGACGCAAGTCAAGTCGACACTATGACAGTCCTACTCATCTAAAACGAAATTTATTCATATTTAAAGAAAAAAAAAAGGATCGTGGAAACAGGACGCAATCCTCTTCTACAGAGAATTCTAGATCTTCGGAGGTTTGAAATTCGCTAATGGTATCTGTCGCAAGTGTTACTTCCTGTATCAATCTACGTCGCTTGAAGAGAATTCAAATTACAACTGCCTTTCCAAAACGATGCATTTAAAGTCAGAAGAAAACGAAGCGGCGTGGTCAGTAAGAGACACTACCTACCGGGGGGGGGGGGGGGTTGTTTGGTTAGACCCCGTTTAATGCTGTGCCAATTCCGACGCTGTACCCTCTCGTCTCCTGATAAAGTGCAGAATGGTACCGCGTCGGGGGGGGGGGGGGGGGCAAACGTAGGGTGTGAGTACGCAGCACGGGAATAAAGATGAGAAAATTAATTTTGAATTTTGTATTTGGAGGGCTGCAATCTGACCAAATTTTGATACCCTTGACCCAATGACAAGTAGTTCTAATGAGCACTACACACCTTAAGTGCTTAGTGGCAGAGGCGAGGTTCCGATGCTTGAGCAGATCTTCGACTCCGCAGCCAGCCTCTTTATCGACTGAACCATGTCGGCTATTCTGCAGCATCTGAGGATAACAGGTCATGAATCGCGCTTGCTTGCGACCGTTACACTTTGAACTTTTTAAAAAAGTACTTAATTCCAGTTACGTTAAGACACAGAAGCTGCTAAGGTATTCTTCACGAATAGATCATCTGCATTTGCAGCAGCAACATTAGAGAATTTGCGAAATGTCCGTATCTGCCCGTTTTCGTCTACTAATTCTTCCAGTCGTAATGTCGGGAATTTTTAAAATGAAAAATGCCACTGGGTCAGGGTCACAAACTAGTACATTTCTTCCCTTCTTTTGTCATGCAAAACGCCCCTGTTCTCGCCACAAAAGGTAACCCACTAGACTCCCAAGGGGACTGTGACCCGACACGCCCAACGGAGACAAAGACTTGTGATCGATCCCATTGTCATTTCCAGGATGTGGTCTGTCTTGGTGTGCGGACTGGGAGAATTACTGACATTACACTAGACAAACAGGCAAGGAGATGCATGAAATTGGGGCTCACCGTCCTGCATTTACGTTTCCAAAACCAAACAGAATCCATTGTACTTCAGAATCAATAGGGGACAACAGAAGTAACAGAAAGTGAAATTGTTCCCGCACATGTCATGAAGACTTATAGGGGAATGGAGGTGTAGCTCCATTCATTCTTAACCTCGGAATTAGAGGGAGGTGACAGATCAACTTCGCGACCCTATCCCTTTACTCCGGTACACATTGAACAGGAGACTGGGAGTGCCTGAGATCCGACATTTGACGTTTTAGAGAAGCCAAAACGCTCTTGTGTCTGCCGATATTGGAATTCTGAATTATCAAGGCTGTAGATTAGTCGGGCCATGGGATTAACAATTTAAAAATAATTAATTACAAATTTCTTTGGAAGAGGTAAGCAGAATTTATGCCAGCGGGCGTTCGAAAAGTACAGTTGCATCGTCAGTTACACGCATTGAACTACGTCTTTGTTGATTCACGGAGTAGATAGGTTTCATGGCCTTTGAAGAAACTGCACGAGTAGGTGTTAAGTGTAGGAAATAACACAGCCCATCTGATTCACCGCCTTTGTTCATACTGGGAAGACCAACATTAATCTAATTATACGTACTGTATACGGACATAATGGCGTTTATTGTCAGAATCGGAACCACAAGAAACATAAAAACAGTGAGTGAATAGTCACAATTTTAATGTTAAACCAGGAGGTACATACATTAACCACTAGGCTTTAAGATATTAATTAATCGAGAACAAAGGAAAAAGGCCTTACAGTTGCAGACATTTGACCAAAAGGCCTTACAGATGCAGACGTTTGACCAAAAGGCCTTACAGTTGCAGGCGCTTGACCAAAAGGCCTTACACATGCAGACGTTTGACCAACAGGCCTTACAGTTCCAGACGCTTGACCAAAAGGCCTTACAGATGCAGATGTTTGACCAAAAGGCCTTACATTTGCAGACGCTTGGCCAAAAGGCCTTACCGTTGCAGATGTTTGAACAACAGGCCTTACAGATGCAGACGATTGACCAACAGGCCTTACAGTTGCAGACGTTTGGCTAAAGGCCTTACAGTTGCAGACGCTTGACCAAACTCTTTTTGTCTCCCGGCTTGTGTCACCCTGTACTTGAGTAGGTGATTACGAACGTGTCGGAGAAACCTGATGTCTCTGTCTTCAAAACCTACGTCCTGAAGACAGAGACAGCATTCTGCTCCGAAAAATGGTTGCCTCTTAACATTGCCACACACCAGAAGACCGTAAACTTAAACTTCACAGACGTGAAAGCCTCAGGTCCAAACCACTTGACACAGTTCATACAGTTTCCTTCTCAAAGTAACCAGATTAAACACCTACTTCCACTTTTGAGCTAATATCTCCATGTCGTCTACATTACACAACATAAAGCTCATTAAACATACACGTTCATACACCGCCGGTAACAAACGTTACGGTTTTATTCAAGATGTGTGATAGGTCCATATAAAAATTAACAATTTGTTCGTTCCCTTTCGATTCATTTTAACGAAAGCTGGGCGAAGGATTCTTACTGCAGTTCGCTTGTGCAGAGTTTGGTTACATACACATCTACATACGTACGTAATAAATAAATAAATAAATAAATAAATAGACAAATAAATAAATACATATATACACACAACCGTTACACATTCCACACACATAACATTTTGTCAAAGTGATAGTAAGGTGCGGAATAAGTTATCCAAGTACATAAAAGACACAACGTAAAATATGCAGTACAAAGCATTGTTAAGTATCTGGCATACTACCCAGCGAAATACAATAGAGAGGCATCAATCGGAACTGTATGAACGCTCTGTAACCCGGTCTTGTATTGCTTTAATATTACATCCCGGTAAAAGAGGCAATGATGAATGACGAGATGAAAAGTAAGAACAAAACAAAACTTCCGAAATTACATGCTAGGACTGCTCAGGATTCAATGTCGTGTAGCTACCCTAATTGGAATGCTACATTCAAAAACGCGGACAAGCAGAATAGCGTGAAGGGATACGTGAGTTTACTCTGCAATTTCTTAACGTGTTATTAATGTTATGCACATCCCAGAACATTATAAGGAGGAGGGGTATGCAGAAAGACCACACACAGCGTCTGCAAAAGAACTCAGCCGAGGATGTCCTAGGGCATAAAAGAAGCAGCGGGTTATCAAAAGGGAAGAAGTGACGTAAGAAATGCAGCAGGCTGTTTTCTAGATTTCACTTATTTGTCGCTACGAGTCCACAATAATGATTTCCGAACAAAAAGCTTAAAGGCGTTAATGTTTGACGAGCCGAGGCCGGTTAATTGTTACATGGCTTTAGCCCCAAGCGCTCGGCAAGCACCTGCTTAAGTGTGGACGTCAGTGAAACAAGCGGTGTGCGGAGTGCCAACACCAGAACTGCGTGCTGTGTGACCTCACTAGTCCCCTGCCAACTGAGGGGCCACGTTCCTGAAAAGAGTCAACGGCTAATTGGTGGAATCTGGAAATATGCATGGCTGTTGGCAACGCAACAGCTGTTAATGATGCTCAAAATAAAGGTAAATTTGTCCCTGCGTACGCCAAAAAGAGATATGGGGGAGCTGAAGTATAGCTCCACTCATTCCTAACTTCGGCACTAGATTAAGGTGAAAAGTCAACTTCACTCTCTGCCCGCTGTACTTGTAGAAAAAAAATACCCCGGGTACCCACCGAAAAAACCCATCAAAGCTTATGTAAATATGAAATTTTAGTCGAAAAACATGCAGTGACAAAGCCATTATTTAGAAGACTGAGGCGAATGTAGAAGGATAACAGTGCATACAATATGAAATGAGAAACTAAGCAATTACGTTTAGTTATTAGAGGGGAGTATATGTCAAGAAGCCGACCTCAGTGGCCGCGCATTCTAACACGTAGGTCTGCGGCCTCTCGCTTGCTCGGATTGCCGGTTCGAATCCCGCCGGGGGCATGGATGTCTTGTCTTTTGTGAGTGTTGTGTGTTGTCAGGTAGAGGTCTCTGCGTCGGGCTGATACTTCGTCCAGAGGAGTCCTACCGAATGTGGTGTGTGTCTGAGTTTGGTCGTAAAGCCTCGACAGTGGGGAGACCCTGGCTCACTAGGGGCTGTTCTGCCACGGAAAAAATAGTGAGGTGTACATGCCGGTTGCACTGTTCCCTCAGGGCCCAAACCATTGCACACCGGGTTATGTCAACATCGCTTCCCTGAAGTCCATGACACATTACAAACGATGTGAAAGCGAAACAGCACGCATGGCTTCCAGCGACTGATAACGAGTATAAAAACAACAGCTGACATTCACAATTCTGTTACGTTACACACGCAATATTTTACCAAATATCCATTTAGAAACGAATAAAATCCAAACAGGAGCAGTGGCATATACTGCGTTGTCGTCTTTAATTGGTACGCCCCGTTGTGTTGTGTCAGCAATAAATAACAGTCTAAAGATTACAGTCCGAACAGAAGTATTTATCAATAAAGATATTTACAATTTAGCCACATTTTCAGATCTTCAGTGAACAATCTTCGAGCTTACATAAATGTATTTCGAAATATAAGCAATTTACAACAGCAGGAACATGCATGTATCATACTTTACTAATATATTAATTAGTAAATATCGTTGTGCCAACTACGATCTTTAAACATATATTTATTGAGTATTACCATATAGGCCTTCTATAAAACACCTTTTGCCTATCCACCTTTTTGTCTTTCGTTCTATCCGTTTGGGCTTGTTTTCAAGAGATGATGTAACGCTGTATAAAAGGCGCCGCGTCCATCGCGCTATCATCTTTGGTAGCCACATGATATTTAACGGAGACTAGATCTGTTTTCTATTTGTAAGACCTAAGTACGCAGCCAAGTTACGACAGTAGATAGATAAAGTAACTGACAAATTTTCTTTTCTTGTTAACACTAGAACTTAAATATAACAAATCAGCGCTTCTGTCCTTGAGCGCACCGGCGTTCAAGTGACCTGTTTTTGGAGTCCCAGGTTTCCAAAGCAGTGAACTGTTTTCTCTTGAGGAGCGACACCCTGTAGTATTGACTGTTCAGGTCTAGTCATTTTTACCTTGAAGAGGGAAGCAGAAGAGTCGCCCCAAATATTTGTAAATACGTACTGCACCATACAGTGCCACAGCAAAGGAGCACGATCTCAATAATATCCGTTACTGTTTATGCTTTTAATGAAGTTTATTGCATAACTGTGCAGGAGATTAATTTGAAAGGCGATACACCAGGTTACAAGCATTAAATAAAAATCTCTTGAAGACGAACGATGTCAGACAAGAGCAATTTCATTATCACAGTGCACGCTGTTTGTACAAAAGGCAGTCCTTGAGTCTGTGCATAACAAGCTCCATGGAGACGAGGCAAGATGGGCAATACAAAACACGACGGTACAGTTGTGCGGGTCGGGGCGTATCAGGCTGAAGAGGAAAATATCAGCTAGAAGGGCAAGAAAGGTGGTAGGAGGAGGAAAAGAAAATAAGACAAGGAGGAGGTGACGGAGGAGAGGCAGAATAAGACGAACAGTGTAAGAAGAGGGTAACAGAGAAGAAGGAAAATCCTACATTCTAGTAATACCCCCTGTTTAAAAAACCGTAAATGCCTAGAAAATGAGATGATGGATCAAAGGAACAAATTTAAAAAATCAGGGCATTTTATTTACGGCTCTCTATTAGTTGTTTCGGCACCAGAAATACAGCAACGAAAGTGTAAGGAGTGTGAACATGAAAACAAATACAAGTCATTCATCCTGCTGAAATCGGAATGGAAATGTGGAACTGCGAAGTGTGACCCCGCAAAAAGCAAGGGATAACTGTAAAGTACTCCGCGTGTGGCCTTCTGCGACGTATGTTCTAGTCCTGTGACAATAATATTGTGGCCCTTGAAAGGGCCTAATGTTCGTGCACGGACCGTATTCTCTCACTTTTTATGTCCATCATCTGGCGATACACTGTACCCCTTAAAAGGGTAGATTTTGATTTTGGGCTGTCACATTTCTTGTTCATCATTCCTACCGACTTTCTACCACCCCTGACCACCCCCTTGCAAATTTCCAATATAACCAGTAAACTTCAACGCACTCCTTGTTAAAAGGCAAGTATTAACATAATCCACATGTAATAAAATTCTTAAACTGAATATATTTTGTACAGGACGAGCATCCAAAGAGTTTTGACGTGTTATGTAGTGGGGGTCTCTTTAACAAGGGCCCGCTCAACCCGCAGCTCGCCGGCAACGTTTTGCCCGCGACGAAGTTTTATGCTGCCCGTGGAGACATTCCAAATGAGAATACGTCTTTTAACGCCTTCCCTGGCAAATTCCAGACAGAACGCCGACGAAATTTTTAAAATTTATGAACTATTTATTTATGGAGACATATACAACACTACTAAATCATTTTTTAAAAATGTGCTAAAATTGGCGACACCCTAGCCATACATCGTGTTCCCAATCCCTGAACTTCAAATGAATTGTATCACATTACAGACAGGACTCAAAACATCCTGTTTTAAAACCTGCAAACGTTTTTCCTTCTCTTTCTCCGTTATCACGTTTTTTACTTCAACAACAGGAAACACGAGAACTTGCCAACACATACTATTTGGTTAAGACACTTATTTAGTTTACTTTCCCATGGCATTTCTACAATCCAAACCGTTAGAAAAAGTATTACTATTTGTGCTGAGGTACAGAATCCAGCGAAAGGACACAGATCAACCGCACTCCCCAGCACACACAGTTCAATTAGCACCAGTTTCATTACAGCCCTAGGCTGGCTGCAAACTCTGGTCTCATGTGTTAGGGCAAGTAGAGGATTTCATCTGATGACAGGGACGAACTTTCAACACAACGCTAATGACAACTGCAATTGCTTCTATGCCTTCTCCACTGTCAGCCTGTCAGTGTGTGTCACTGTGAGCTTTGTGGCATTATCCGGCACAGCGTGTACAAAAAGGATTGCAAATAAAACAGGAAGTTCCATATATTTAATCTGTTTGTTAGGTTTAAAAAGCATTTTAATAATGAAATATACCAGGGGTGGCCAATAAAATAGTTCATGCAAGAAATTTTGATAATTTGCTGACAAGGCAGGATTCAGATTTTAAGCGCCGACAGATAGGGTTATTAGTGAACAATGAATTTGAAAGAATGTGGAAGGTAGAGATCGCGGCACAATTTCGGGCACAATTCTGACATTTGAATAGACATAATACCGAAAATCACGAGAAACTTGAGGCAGGGTAGCCTTCTACGGGCCCTGAAGCCACCTTTAAAATTCACGCGTCACCTCGCCATTAAATTCCCATAACAATTAGACCGTTTAGGTATGTAGTAACTCACAAGCTTAAACGGGGTCCTGCTGCACGACACTGTCTTGAGAGTGTCCGTACTTTTAGAATTAAAGCGATATTCGGTACCACATAGCCAAATGGGATGCTGTATAACAAAACTGGGCACGGGATAGCCAAACTGGGCATGGGCTAGCCGCAGTGGGCACTGGAGGGCCAAATTCAGCAACGGGTAGCCAAAGTGGGCACTGGAGGGCCAAATTCAGCAACGGATAGCCAAACTGGGCATGGGCTAGCCGCAGTGGGCACTGGAGGGCCAAATTCAGCAACGGGTAGCCAAAGTGGGCATGGGCTAGCCGCAGTGGGCACTGGAGGGCCAAATTCAGCAACGGCTAGCCAAAGTTGGCACTGGAGGGCCAAATTCAGCAACGGGTAGCCAAAGTGCGCATGGGCTAGCTGCAGTGGGCACTGGAGGGCCAAATTCAGCAACGGGTAGCCAAAGTGGGCACAGCATATGCAAGCTGGGCAGGGGACAGTAGAACTGATCGAACAACTTGGTGCCAGACAAAATTGCAAACTTGTATTCGGGCGGTATCAGATCAGAATCCGGGCCGGATTACCGGCCATAGTGAGTTTTTAGCGCTTTTCCCCAGCCACACCAAGCAAACCGAAAAACATTACCGTAGACCGCAACGGCCTCCTTCCAGACCCCAACCTATTCAAAATTAACGATGTCATATGAAGCCGATATAATGTCAAGTAACCCAAGAATAGATGACGTATTTATTCAATTCCTAGGCTCGAGGGCACAACTGTGTTTGATTAAATGTAAGTCTATTTGCAGACTGGGCAAAAGGAAAGATGTCAACTTGCGAATGGTACATTTTAAACTCCGATTTTCCGATGGTGGAACAATTGCGAATGATAAACTCTGAGGGGTAATAGGGAAGATAGGATTTGTATTGTGTATAACCTCTTCAGACTGAAGTCATCATGATTAAGTTCTTTGATGGTGTCTCTTCTTATTTAACAGGCAAGCAGATGTCAAAAGAACAAAAAAAAGTTGTTTTCTTATATTTTCCCTTTTAGCCTTGCACCGTTGTTTCCTCCTCTGCGCTTTTGTCTGATCGTCCTCTTCGTTCTCCTCTGTCTCATCCACAGTCATACTCTTTTCTTTTCCCGTAGTCCCTCCTTCATTTTATTATCACTCTTCCTTTTCCTCTTGATTCAGTTCCGAATTCCCTGACCTGTCGAATTGCGTTGTCGGGATACGACACAAGCAAAACTGTACAATTAAAACAGTTTATTGCATGGAATAAGAAAGGCAATAACCAGTGTAGTCAACCTTGGAACCGAGAATTTAACTGCGGCTTCCGAAACATGAAGCTGATATTCCGACCTTTGACCTTCAATTTTCGGTATTAAAACGCTTTCCAATCCGAAAAATGTACACAACCACGACAAATCCCACACACATGCCACACTTGATAGTTAAGACGCTGCCCAACACACGGCTTGAACAGTCACCAAAAGCGTCTGATGCATTACTTGCTGGTCTTGACGGGAGGACAGCGGCTGCTGCTTCTTGACAGCGACTTCCTTGGGCGGCTACAGGCTGGGAGAAGACGGAGAGCATATATCTGTCATCGAACCTCCACAAGACCGGGGGGGGGGGGGGGGCGGGGGGGGAGGTATCAGACGGCACAGCTTCAAGTAGCACCATCAGTTGTGCTGATGACATGTTGGTACTCAGCACCACAGTAATATATCGTAGGAAACAAGGAACTGAAGTGGAATTGAGGGAAGCGAAACGCAACCAGACCTTCCAAACTCCGTCAGGATGTAACGGATGTGGCACATTTCCCTTAGAATACTGCAGACATGCGACTAACGGAAATATCTGGTACATTTCACCCAGGTTGTGTTGTAACAGCATATCTACACGCCTTCGTGAAAACACATTTTGTATCCATTTAGTTCTCAACCAAATCAATTTGGAGTTTTATTAGAACAAAGTGCACGCAGAGAACGAAACCGCTTACTTCTTATATAGCGTATTTTTAATTAACTCTAAAACTAATGTTTGTGACTGTATGTGTTTTGTATCCTTATTAAACTTCGTAACAAGACAAAGTTTCGATCTTCTGGGATGTGACTCCTTGCAGCTAAATAAAAGTGCACCAAAGTTTCGAAGAAAATTCCTGCCTATAGATGTAGCAGGTTCATTCGAAACGTTGGTAAGCATCTACCAAACAAGACGGTGTCATACTCAAGGAGACTGTGACCTTGGTACCGACTATCAAGAGAACCTCAAATTTCACACAAAGACAGTGCACTTTTAACCTATGTACTCTCACATGAAAGTTAGTCCATAGCATGGAAAAACAACAGTGATTTTTTGTTATGTCTTACTAGAGTCAGGCACTAAAAAGGAACGTGTAAGACATTACACTTTGCTGTTAGTTACTGCCATGCCGATGGGTGATGATACAGCTTGTAAAAACTAAAAGTATCTTACTACATTTGTTATCACGAGTTCAAAAAATATTTAAGCGTTAAGCGACAGGAATAAATATTCCGACATAACTTCATTATTACAGTTACAATCCATTATACGTTATACTCGTGCAACTGGATTTTAAGTATTAAACCATTCCCTCCTTCCACAACAAGAGCGGCTCAAGTCCAAAGTGAAATGATAAAACAGGCCCGCAGCATTGTCTATATGGCTACGACAGGTTTCAGACAGTGTAACAGGGCTGTGTTACGGCGAATGGAAAGGGCAGTCCATCCTTATAAACACATCAAATGTGTGACGTTTGTGGCTTGGCGGGTCAAGGCGAAAAGGACGGCATTTCACAATCACCACACTGCCATAGTGAGTCCAGCTTCCTTCCACCCGCACTGTGTGTGTGTGTGTGTGTGTGTGTGTGTGTGTGTGTGTGTGTGTGTGTGTGTGTGTGTGTGTGTGTGTGTGTGTGTGTGTGTGTGTCAGAAAACTATGGCATCTGCCTGGAAACTTGCCGCCGGAGATTTAAACAGACAAAACGCAGACAAGAGATGAAAGAAGGTGATTTCTATTCAGGGGACGAGAAGCCACAACATGGCCGCTGCGCGCAGGGAAGCCAACAGCAGCTCTTGTCGGTCGAGGACAAGGAGACGGAGACAAAGAAAGAAACTCGGTTTCAAATGCCGGCCCGTTATCCCTTTCATGTTCTCCTGTGAATCCTTTCTTTCCAACTTCCCTTGCATGTTCTTTGTTGGTGTATGATGGAATCATGAGGAAAGGAGGAGAAGGCAGACTGATTGAAATGCGGTCCAGACCTGCAAAATAGATGTGCCTATCTCCACAAGGAGCACAACGAAAAAAATGTACGACGGGAGAATATATTAGAAATATCTACCATCTCTATCGAGGTACCTGCGGCACAGAAGTATTACAAACTCCGTGAGAAATGAAACGCTTTCGAAAAAGTAGGTTTGTAGATAGGAAGTTAAATTCTCAGATCTGAAGTTACGATTTCAAAATAATATTCAGCAAGGCACCGCCGATAATATTATTTCGCCAAAGAAGAAATGGATGGCCGCACCATCTTACGTAACTTGAATGCTGGCGTCGTGAGTTTGAGTGTCTCACTAGGTCTGAGTGCTGGCGTCGTGAGTTTGAGTGTCTCACTAGGCCTGAATGCTGGCGTCGTGAGTTTGAGTGCCTCATTAGGCCTGAATGCTGGCGTCGTGAGTTTGAGTGTCTCATTAGGCCAGAATATAAGTGCACATCTGACCGTTGCGTTAAGCAAGATCATTTATGTAAGGCGAACGTAATGCACGTACGCCGATATAAATATGCACATTAAGCAGTTTTGTAAATGTTTAAACGAAAATGACTTCAAATATTTCGTGCATTAGAAATCCACACTACCGTCAACATTAGACACACAGGCTTACGTGTACACGTACAGTACTAAGGCACGCTGTCAAATTTTCATTTCATTAGTTCCACTTATAACTTACGTAGAAGCGAAGGAGATGTAACGATTTTGATACATATATTGCGGTTCCAACACGATTGCTGGTAATTTTCCGTGTAGTGACATGTCATACAGCAGACTAGAGACGCGTGGGGATGATTTGGCAGTTCTTCTACACGTACAATTAGGCCAAATATGATACAGTTATTTTTACGCAACGATTGATGTGCTGTCTGATGATGAACCACTAACGGCCGAAACATGTAAGAGTGTACTGTTTTTTTTTTAACAGGCTATATTATTGTGAATCTGCGACACTTTGAGTGCATTGCTTAGCTGATATTAAAAATGAGACAGTCGACCACAACTATCACTACGTAGTTATTATCGACAGCATAATTTGTTTGCCCATTAGACGAAGTGTTCATAAACCTCTGATCGCTCACCTGGCAAAGAATTCATCACGGACTAGACCACGGGATTGACGATCCAGAAGTAATGATCGCATTACAAGCAGGTGTAAGAGATACTTCTCTTCTCCATCAAGTCCGAACGGCTCTGGAGTCAATGGATACCGGGGGCTGTTACCCCCAGGATAAAGCGGCGGAGGTGTGAAGCTGAAAACTCACCACCATGAAGCGCCGACACTGAGAATGTGTACAATTCTACCTCCACTCTCACATTTGCCTTAACGAAGTACACAGGGACAAATTTAACTTTAAGTTGACTTCATAAATACATACCCATATTGCAGGAATTAGACAGCATTATCTTTATATCTTCTGACAACTCAGAAACACAAGAGTTACAGTTAGTCTTGAATATTTCTATGGTGTACGCACTGTTCACGGCGTAAGTTGTGCCACCGCGATACAACAATGAAACAATGATAAGTTCAAATATTTGTGCACCCTTGGAACATGAGAAACTTTGATTATGAGAGAAAATAAACACATTTCCTTCTAGTCTTCAGCGTTTCAACTGTGTACTTGCATATATACATATAACTTAGCAAAAACAAGCCAGAAGTAACTCTGAGAGAATACAAACACTGCCAGAGTAATTCGGTTTTCGTATTACAACGAGAAAATACAGCCAAAGTTCCGTCCTGATATTTTATTCGAATTAATATACAATCTCGTCTGTTTCGAGAAAGACAGGAGCAATAAAAATCAACTGAGAAATGAAATACAGAGAGATGCAGACCTAGAGATCCGCTAATACATTTTTCACTTTACTCAATTAAGAAAAATATCCCTGTGAATTATAGCAGTTTTGTGCTCTAATGTCTATGGTTGTAGCCGCAAATCGGGTTCAAATCTCTCAGTGTACGTGAGCAAGGAAAGATTCTAAATTCAAGATGGACAAAATTTGACGCTCATGTGTTCACCAACACAGCTGTGTCTTTACCCTAATTAGAAATGCCCAGCAGAATGTCTCAAGATGCACTGCTTTCTGAACAGTTATGACGTCGATGTTCTTTCGTTCCACGAAACCGGGCCATTTGGACGCTACGCGCAAAAACTCGAAATTCGCTTTTCCCAGTTTTAATGCAGACGAAATTTAGGATATCCATCTAGCACCGCGGTGAAGAATGACTGCCGCTGTAACTGCATTCCCTTGCACGGCTTCATGGCGCAGACAGAGCCAACTTTTACGAAGTTTAGAATCGGTTGGGCTACTAACTTTTGACCCGAAGCGGTGACCCTTTCAGCATTTCCCGATGTGGGCGCTCTGTTCCCAGAGAAAATTTACTAACATTTAGTCAATGAGGATTACATACTGTCCCCTGGAAAGGACTGGTCAACCAACGACAGAAGACCCTGTTTCGTTGCCCGACCAATCACAGAAGTCGAAGACACATTTTTCATAACTTCGCTACTTGGAACGCGCAACAGGCGATGCGACGACAGCCGGCAGGCACTTGGTGCGGGAGTTCTGGTCAGCAGGTCCGAGACAGCATTCCCTAACCTGTAACGGGCAAACTAAAGTTCTCCAGTGTTTGCAGTTACCTTGATTTTGCCTTTGTTTAGCAAAGTGTTCACCATGACCATGCCCAAATGGAGGACAAACTTTGTGAATGTATGAGAATGTGCCGAGAAACCTATCATCGGGTCAAGTATTAATTCCACCTGTGCTGTTAAGTACCGTGTTCCTTTCTTCAGCACCCCATCCAAATGGCCGGAACGCATCCAATTAAGGCCCTGAGAAGAGACCTTGTACAGTACCTGCAACAGAGTGTAGCTACGCCATGCATCTCGGCCTCTAACCCACTCCCCCATCCATCCCTGTGGTAGGAAGTGTCAGGTGAGAAGGAAACGTAGATGTTGCGCCAACGGCAGTGGGTCTCGAACGTGGGCCCACTGCGGACGGTGACGCGGCTAGAAGTAAATCTTCTGCAATTGCTGCAGAATGACACTGAAAATGATCTTCAATTGCTCAAGCTTTCGAAGGCAACATTAAATCTACGTTAGAATATATCTCTACGGATCCCCATTACGGCAATTAATTCACGGAGACGCAGGTGAGCGGAGAAAAAGAAGCTGAATAAGGCTGACCGGAAAACCCAAGGAGGGGACAACTTGGGAGGAAAGATGCATACAGGGAACGGGATTGAAATGGATCTTAGAAAAATACATTGAAGTCTTCCGCGATGTTACGCCGTGTCGCTGGGTGTTGCAACCTAGAAGGCTTGAACCTTCAGCAACGCCGCTGCAAGAACTGCAGCTCCCCACAGGAAAGCAGTTTATGGGGTGTTGATCCAACGAGTCTCTGAATACGATCCGACAGACGGCTCTACGGCAGACAATGGCAGGCTACTGGGGACAGTAATTAAATAACAGGTGTTTTTATATACACGATGTTTCGACAGTCAGATCTACTTCGGTCTTCAGTCAATTTTCAAACAGAAAACAATAAAAAAAAGTCTGTGCCAGTCACCTGGATACAGCAGCAGATGCGACCGCTGAAACAACTCGTACAGCACCACAAAATATAAATCAGACATTGACGGCGTCAAACATGATGGTATAGTAAAAAAACACAATCACCAACAAATGCACAAAGAGAGTTTTATCATCAATCGTAACACACTCCTACATGGTTCGACCCTGCTGGGTCATCTTCAGGGAGAACTTTTTGTTATCGTTACACTAAGGTTGCACTTTATAGTTGAGTGAGCATGTGCTGTTGACTGTGTACTGCGTTGTTTTTGGAGGCGTGAACTCCCTGCGGTCCCACAGTCAACAGCACATTTTCACTCAACTATAAAGTGCAACCTTAATGTAATGATAACAAACGTTCTCCCTGAAGATGACCCAGCATGGTCGAAACATGTACGAATGTGTTACGATTGATGATAAAACTCTCTTTGTGCATTTGTTGGTGATTAGTGTTTTTGTATAATATAGTGCACGGACATGGAACACATTAAATAATGGTACACTATCAATCGAGCATTGTCACAAAACGTCACAGCAACACAACGTGGCTGATGTACCCTACCAAAGAAATATTCCTTAGAACAATACACAGTTGCTACTTATAGTTGCATCGCAAAGGATCCTATTAGCACCAGGGACCGCTTGTCGTTTCGGAGACTGGACGTTCTCTCAGCATTGTTGATGAAGGTACAAATCTTCTGGAATGTTACGCCGTGTCGCCTGGTAAATAGCTTCCGGCGTTTCGGAAGAGCGCTAAGCCTCCATCTTCAAGGCCAAAAGTTCCACGAACTATCAGATGGCTTGTTGACAGCCACTGAAGCTACGATTCTTTTGTTGTGTTTCTGCAAGTCTTTTTGTCTTACGTTGCATTTTACAACAGCTTGTAACTGCTGTCTGTAATGCTGAAACAAAATTAAGTACGGGCCTTAACGGACAGTTCTTCTTCCTGATATTTTATTGGCGGCAATGCAATTTTTCCCATTCTGACCGTTTCATATTCCGTCTGCGCTAAAATACACTGTTCGCTCCTTCAAGAAACGGTTACACGGTAACATATGTAAGCAGCAACACCTAATCAGTCACAACTGACGCTGAGAAGTACGAAGTTAACAAGCGAAATATTACTGCAAGTAACACAGAATTCATTACGGAAGTCTCCCTTGCAACAGGTCCATAGCCTCTTCCAAAGCAAGGTTTCCACAGAATGCTGCTACCTCTTTTATGTTCCAGCAACTTCTCTTTTTCTTTAAGGTCATCCAGCAGCTATTTACATCTTCTTTCTCGTCTTACCTTCGCGTCCATCTTTCCTTCAGTACCGTGTTTCAGAAAAACAGTTCTTACAGAATTAAATTTAACTAACAAAGTCGGCACCACTTCACAAATTTCTTTTGTAACCGATATAAGTAAATACGCACACCATAATAGAAGCAGGGCACTGACGTCAGCAGTAGGCTACTGTCAGAAGGAACTGGGAATAATTAGTCGCATATATAACACAAATAGTAAGGAAACATTATAGGATTTATAAAAGGTAATGGCAGTACCAACGCACCTACAGACACGTGAGTATTGGACTGTAATAAAAACAGCGTGAAAAAGGAAGAGGGATAGCGGAGATCAAATTTAAGGTCAGTTGCAAGATATACGGTATTGCCCATTTCATAAGACGTATTCTTTTCTTTGCTGATGTAACTTCTTAAGGCCGTCAGATGTTAAAACGCATAAGGACGCAGTGTGACTGTGGGAAATTTTTTCATGAAAATGTGCATCCCTATGAGGCGAGAAACACGACCACATAACAACGAAGAAATAGTGACTGAAGTATATGCACTTTAAATTAAATTATTGTGGATTACAGATGCAGGCGGACACAGCATTTAGTACGACTGTATGATACACGAACACCCCAGTTAGTGCATGAATACACTACGACCGGCAGCAGAATTGTAGGCCGACCAAGAAGATGGAAAAACCAACACTGATGAAGACGGTGGAGGTCTGGAAAACTCTATTTTGTTGCTGTTGCTGTTGCTGTTGTTGTTGTTGTTGTTGTTGTTGTTGTTGTTGCTGCTGCTGCTGCTGATGATGATGATGGTGATGATTACTGATGACAACACAGCAACCATCCATTTAAACTTCACAACAAAAACTACATAAATCACACAGATGATTGAAACCGCATTCCAATCTCAACCGCAAGTCAAATGACTACGAATCATGGTGTTCACAAATCCCGAAGGCCAGATCGCAATGGCGACTAAATTTTGGACTGTGGCGCCTAATATTTGTGGATCCTCTGCATGAAAATTGCTTCATGTCAGCCGCCGGGAGCCTAGAATTGTGGGGTGGCCCCTAGATCATGTGGAACTTTCTAAACCCGTGCCACAAATAAGAAGAAACATGTACACCGTACTCGTGACGAGTTGGCGCAAGGTATCCATACAACGAGGTATGCCGAATTTGTATCAATAACCGGGCGGATATATCAGTTCAACATTTGTTTTATCTAATTATTGAAATACGTCTAACCGTTAAAAGCAGAAACTTGGGGCTCTTTACCCATAAAAAGTGGCATTTAATTTGACGAGCTCCTTACACAGGCAAATTTGCTTGCCTGAAGACGGCACAGAGCCGAAACATGTAGCCCGTACGTATATCAATAATACAAAGCAACATGTCATGTTATGTCTTCAAGCTTTCACGGCGACTACATTGTATAAAATCTTCACAGGCTGATAAACGTGTCAGTTGTATAAAAACCTCCGACGTTTCAGAGACCCACTCAGTCTCCATCCTCAGAGAACAGTGATCTGGCTGAGAAATTCCAATACCGCTGCTTATATACCATTTGCTGGTGACCAGCTGGTCCCCAGCAAATGGTATATAACGAACACGGCTATCGGCCCGTGAAGATTTTATACAATACGTCATGTTGTGCCGACTGTCAGCTTAATCCAGTGAACTTGATAGTAGTTAAAGAGCAAAAAGCGATGCATCACATAAAAATTACAGTGCGCTGTTTGTAACTCCTAATCGAACTACACCGGTAAACTGAATGCCTGGAGACACTCGGAGGGTGCAAGAAGTTACTCCGTAAGCCATGGACGCGAGGATCCCGTCAGCCTGCTTGACTATAGACCTACTCTGCCGCGCCAGATGATGGGCACCCCTGAATTTAGATTAACTCACTATATGCCTCTTGGTCTCACATCTGTAAGTGTTACTTGTTCTTATGTTAGTGTTGGAGAGTAAACTTTTGGTGTTACTACAACAGAATTTATATGGATAGTAGTAACTCCAGGCCTTTATGGAATTACCGGCTGACTGCTGTTGCCATCATTGTTCTGTTGTATTGCCGTAAAGTGCGCAGACAAAACCGGGAGAGTGAGGGACAGGCTTTAACAATAGCCTCTGTTTCGACTACAATGTATTTGAATTAATGATGTGACATGCACAATTCTAGAACGCCAAACCATACTAGGACCTAATTTTATTCTCTACGAAGTTGGGAAATGACAGTAATTAGGGCGCAATTTCACGCCGGTCTTTACAGGTGACTGGCACCCCTTGCTGTTAGGCTGGGACACTAATATATTGCGATCTGTTTTTGTGATGTCAGTAGCGACATTCAGAGAAGAAGTAATGATGTTGGGGCACAGAACAATATGCACGCTTAAGTACTGTAACAAATGGTTGTTTTACAATAACGTCACGGAACTTCAAGTAACCTCACCGACGAGTAAAGACGGCTACAGCACAAACATGTGTACAGAACAGCAGTCAAATTTTCAAACATCGAAGACGGTACCGTTATTAAATGTTTCTCTTTGCCTCACTTAACTCATAAACTGACAAACAAAATAATGGCATAACATGACAGGGAACGTAAGCATAATGTAACACTGAGGCGCGTTCGCGTGACCACTGCTGCCGCGGAAAAGTAGTAAGTATTAAATATCACGAGTTTGTATCTGTATTCTTGCCTTAGTTATCCAGCCCGCAAATCGCACCTTCTCTGCTTCGTATTATAATGTCACCTGCGGTGTGTCTGGCTCCACCATATTTTTCCACATTATATCATAAACGGCACGATTTTCTGAAAAAAAAAGTTATTGAACACAAAATGTGTGTTTTGGTTTCTTCCACAACTTTTGTCTGAAACTATCCCAATCGAGTGTCGACCTAATGCTTGCAGATCAGCTGGACCCACGTCACTACTGGCGGAACGCACGTGCCTTCCCGGGCGATCATCCTCGACTCCTATTTTACGTGCAACGAGGCGACAATGTTTTGGTCGTTTGACACCTTGCACCAGTGACGGTGATGCGTACCTCGAAAAACTAAGTGTTTCAAGACTTGCGTTATGTAACATTTTCGACTCTTTTTTTTAAGGAATCACAATACAGAGAGGGTGCTCACGGATTTCTTCTCACCTGCATACTGAAAGGTAAAGCGATATGCGTGAGTATGCCGGATCGAACATGACGAATTCAGGAAACAGAAATTACAATCTTCTGTTTCGGAGTTGAATGTTCAGCTTTCTGGTAAGTTCCGGATATTTTGGGCCAGAGACATCCTGGAGGATTATCCGATTACTTCCACGCTATCCCCTGGAACTTTAAAAGCGTTAAGCCTCATAGCTCTTAAAATTCAAAAAGTTTTAAATAGTGAAATAAAGTCGTATTATAAGAAATACTGTTTACGAGCACGTTACTGCTTTCCTGAAACAAAAGCTAAATCAATTAAGTTAGAATAAATAATTTCTTTATAATTTCGTTCACGTACAGACACAACATGTATATTTTCCACACAAGAAGAACGAGATGGGCGGGGCATGTTGCACGTATGGGGCAAAGGAGAGGTGCATACAGGATTTTGGTAGGGAGACCTGAGGGAAGGAGAACACTTGGGAGATCCAGGAGTAGATGAGGATAATATTAAAATGGATCTTCAATGAGTGGGAGGGAGGGGCATGCACTGGATTGAGCTGGTTCAGGATAGGAACAGGTGGTGGGCTCTTGCAAATGTGGTAATGAACTTTCGGGTTCCATAAAATGCGGGGAATTTCTTGACTAGCTGAGCACCTGTCAGCTTCTCCAGAAGGACTCTGCTCCATGGAGTTAGTTATACATTTTCCACAAATGGCGTAAATTAATTTCCAAAGATTAAAGATGTGTAGTGAAGCATGAATCAGCAAACCACAAGGAAACAGACTGCATCATCACTAAGTAGAACGGACAGAAGAAAGCAAGTAACTGTCCACAACAACAAAACGACAACAGCAAAACAAACAGTCAGCAAACGCTGAAAGAAAGTCAATATGTCGTCGACTAGCCGTAAACAACGCCTGTCAACTGACAAGATATTTCACTGCTGCATCATTACAGAAGTTGGAATAATGAGACTGTGTACTTCAGGTTTGGCATTATTCCGCTTCTGGATTTTTCCGTCACACAGTATTTCAAAAACAACACTGACTGTTTCCGTAAACATGCTAAATAGATGGGTGGCACCTTTCCGACAAAAGCAAATAATACCTACCACCAGACAACCTGCATCGGTTGTCACTATATATATATATGTACACTTGTATATATATATATGTACAATATATATATGTACATATATATATGTACACCTAGGGACAAGTTTTGTCAGTTGGAGATATTATTTAAAAATTAAAACTTTATAAATACTCATAAACAGCTAAAGCTGAGGCACAAAATGGCATTGGAAAACAAAACTCTCAAACCAAACCGGAGCACAAACCACAAAGACCGGTATATTATACCACAAGAGGGTCATTCATAAAATTAATTTCAGAGTTCCCCTACGCCAGCGATGTGCAAAAATGCGGCCCGCGGGCAGCGTGCAGCCTCTCTACCTTTGCAATGCCGCCCGCGATCTAATTTAAAAAAAACACGAAACAAAGAGATACGAAATTAGACTAATAAGCATTTCATCCGCATTAATACAAAAGAAACATTCTGAAGTACGTTGTATTACGGAAAACAAACAAACTTTATGTACCAAACTATAAACGGAAGTTCCACTTTGCACAAAAGTAACCGATGCACTACTTGGCTTCCGTGCTTACTGGTTTACGAACTGGAAGGTAAGGCTGTTGCTACACGCACGTACTTGACAACACAGTCCGTTACTGTAAGGGCTTCTGTCGTAGGAATCTCCGCTTTGTTCGTTTCTGTTGCTTTCTCAGACACAGTATGCGACTCCGTGGGAAAGGTCTGTGATAGCAGAAACACAAGCACGGACTTACTAGGTACGATTAATTTCTTACTTTTTGCTAATAGCTGATCCTAGTGGCCGCGCGGTCTAAGACGTAGGTCTGCGGCCCAACGCTTGCGTGGATCGTGGGTTCGAATCCCACCGGGGGCATAGACGTTTGTCTTGCACAGTGTTTGTGTTGTCAGGCACAGGTCTCTGCGATGGGCTGATCCCTCGTCAAGAGGAGTCCTACCGACTGTGTTGTGTGCTTGAGTGTGATCAAATAAAATTACTAAAACCCTGGACACCTGCTGTGAACAAGTAGGTAGAAGAGGGAAGGACTAAGGAAAATAGGGAGATTGGAGTAGCATGTAGCATAAATGAAGTATATAAGAAGTGCACTCACAAGGTTAATGTAAAAAAAAATTTAAAAAACCCACTGGGGGCACGGATGTTTGTCTTTTGAGTGTTTGTGCTGTCAGGTAGTGGTCTGTGCGACGGGCCGATCCCTCGTCCAGAGGAGCCCTACCGACTGTGGTGTGTGTCTGAGTGTGATCAAGTGAAAATAAAAACAACCTCAACACCTACTGTGAGTAGGTAGAAGAGGTAACAACTACGAAACGAAACTTTTTACTAATAATTAAATTTTTTAAACTTTAATTTCAAGTAAGTTCTGTCGTCCCAATATCGGCATCACTGACGACAAGGTACTACCCTTAATGATACACACATAAAATAAAGGTATTATTTATAATGTGGCCCGTAAACATTTTCTTCTCTTTATGTGGCCCTCGTGCCAAAATTCTACTCGCCACTGATTTCAGCCCTTTATCGGAATTACGCACTGTTACAGTTTTGATAACCCAACTACGCGTCTCCTAAACACATACCGTAACTTACAGGGTTAGTGGTATCAGCTACGTTATGACTACTTTCACTTCAACCCCTTTTTCCTGCTGTTTTACGGTATATCACAGGCCCGTTCCAATTGTAGGCACAGGGCGGGCAAATACTAACTACAGTACAACGCCTGTCACAATTTCATCACCGTCTCAGCAAACGCGGGATAAAAAGACTGAACTGAGAATAAAAGAAACACGGGAGTGCGTTACTAAGAACTGCAGGGACACTACGCGGGTAGCATAGTCTTTTGAAGTTTCTTGCGTTAAAGGAACCCAAAGCTACAAGCTTATAACATTCTGAAGCCTCATAAACAGGAGTCACGTGCTGCTGGTCCTGGATTCATCAGCGCGTGAAATCATTCCACGGAATTTATTTTTTTCATCTTGAAATGTACAAATTACGAAAACCAATTACAAGGCTGTATGATGTGTGTTGGCTAAACAATGAGCTAACGAACATCATGCGAGGCAAAGTTCGTGGGAGGTTCCTAATGAAAGTCAAAATATTATTTCTTTTACAATAAAGCCGGATCCTTTGAGAATTTTTGTTCCGGTCTACACTGTCGCTGTTTTTACATCATACGTTTTGTTTAATTCAGTGGCTCCTTCTTTTTTTTTTATGGTCTGATTTTAATCGCCTATTGAACGCTGCGCCGCTTGTATACACGGATTTCACTTTGTAGTTACAGCCACTGCCAATGCTTCGTTCATCACGTACATAAAGACCTCCAACTTTGTGTGTGTCCTTTCACAAGTCTCGCTTATAATGCGACTGGTACGATAATACTTCATATTTGCAGAAAAATTGTTAAGTCTGGTGTCTCGTAAGCTAAGAGTCTCTCATTTTCCAGCTCGGGTTTGAGGAAATAAACAGACCGTCAGAAATCTGCAGTCGAGTCAGCGAAACGAACAAGGAGACAGAACCTGCAAATAACTGCGGGTTTTGCGGTATTACCAGGTTAAAAACATCGCTTCTCATAAATCTTATTACAGCAATGAAGATCAGATTTGAATATAGCGCTACTAGCAAAACTGGAAAATAAGAACTAAGGATGCGAACATGTCATGACACCGAAAACAGCAACTTTCCTACATAACGTCTCATTAATAATAATAATAATAATAATAATAATAATAATAATGAGCTCTAGAATCATCTCAAAATCACTCAGGAAATACCTGAGCCACATACCGGGAAAGCACGACATCAAGGAACTACAGAAAACAGCCACACTGGGCACTGCACACATACTGCGGGAAGTGCTAATATAAAAACACAAAACATGCGGCATTGGAAGCAGCATGATATGTATCATAAATTGGAACTAGAGAACAGCTGCAATACTATATACTCCACAGACATGGCTTTTTCAGGTACACAACTGTAAGTACCCTGCATAAAGGTGATTAAAATAATAATAATAATAATAATAATAATAATAATACTGCATCTGGAACCATCTCAAAATCGCTCAGAAAATGCCTCAATTATATACCGGGAAAGCATGAAATCAAGGAACTACAGAAAACAGCCATACTGGGCACTGCACACATACTGCGGGAAGTACAAATGTAAAAGTACAAACATTCTAGATGAACACTCTAACATCAAATCGACAATCCATTTCTCAGTTCAGCCTGTAAGACCGCATTTTCAGTTCCATTACACAGGCTGGAACATAACACCCGAATTTTTGTGTCCAATTCAGGGTCAGTATGGGGCTTTGCGTTTTGATTATAGTGTACACACAAGATTAGATTATCCGATAGGATCATGATTAATAGCAGTGGGATGGTCGGTAGCACTTGTATTCTCTTCTGACGCACTCCGGCATATGACGCGTGAACCTTTTCTTTTGTACATGCTATATACTGACCGTTATGGCAGGGATCAGACGAAGCCATGTTGAGGTTACACCACGGTTACAAGAATTGCCTCCGAAGATGATCAGGTCTGTGCAGATAATCACTAGCCGCCTGACACAAGGTGTCCTCAACAGCGACAAGTTGTTCAGCCGTTCCATAACTATGAGTACTTTGCAGTTTCGAGACGCCGCCGTTGGTCTCAGTCAGACACCAGAAGGTCTGCCAATACTGACTGAACTCTTCCCCACTTCGATGGCATTTGAGTTCTCAAAATTCACTGAATTACCTACTTTGAAATATTAGCTTCAAACATACAGCTTTTACCAAGCATGACGACGTGTCCTGAAGCACCACTCGAATGTGTACTGGAAGCTCAGGCACGTTACGGATATAATGAAGTCTTCGTGGTCTTCTTCAGTCTTTTAACACGATTTAAGGAATCGTAGTCCTTAACATGTCAACACAATCTCCTTCCAACCCCTTGCCTGCTCACTGTTTACGATACCTTCCCACGTCACTCGGCGATTACAGACAATATTTTAACAAGTGTGGTGTTTTTTCTTAAAACCGAGTAACGGGTTGGTAAGAAAAGTGAACTTCACTGGACTTACTGTCTACAACTTTACCAGCAATAATGCACCACTTTAATGCTTATAAAAGTCGTTACACGATCATTTCATCTCTGACATGTTTCGGTGGCGGCTAACACCATCATCAGGTAGAGTTTTTGCACTGCAAGCTAGACCACCGCTGGTATAAACAAAGTCCGTCTTGTTATGCACACGCTACAGAAGTCCGCTTCACTCCATCCATCCTCATAACGGTCTGTCGCCTTACAACCGTCGAAACCGGTGGCCTACTTGCGTCGCAACTGAACACCGCGGTTCACTGGATGTTGTAACTGAGTGTTTTCGTGGTGTTATAATTTGATACCGACAAATGCTGATGTAACAACTTAAAATACGCCCCAGAAGCTTCTGTTCAAAGACGCCATCCAAGCAATACCCATTTCAACGTATTTGGCTCAGAAAGGAATTTTAAATAAGATAATGAAGGCAGAGTATACGCCATGCATTCCACAGAATGAGTAACGATATTTATGAACTGCATTCAATCTTGACTTCGTTACGTAACAGATGGGAAGGCAAACGATTGACACGAATGGTAGCATGCACTATCCATATTTAATCTGCTCTTAGTTTCTGCGTGAATGCAACTGTGATCTGTTAGTGCGGTTCCAACATATTTGTACTTTGCTACATTTCTGTGTGTTATTAGCTGCTTCACGTTGTGATGTTATCCTGCATTCTGGAGACGAGACTTGTACGTATGGCTAGAGTTATCAGCATCTACTTAAAGACCAACTTCCTTACTAGCGACTAACAAAGCTTCTTGCTTTATTTTATAGTAGTTCAGTTTTTCGCACGACAAATTAACACAATCAGCGTAGACCGAAAGTTGGAAGTGTCCCTTTCAACTGAAGGAGCTCCCGGTTGCCCACTAACATAACCCGTTCTGAAGCACGTTCGCAAAGCAATGATGATACGGCGTCCGCTTTTTCGGATAATTCTGACCAAGGAGCATGTTAGAAAAAGCAGAACAGTAAGTGTGTTACCTACTCCATATTTCAACTACAGCAGTGTCAGCTATGAGGTTTTTATTGTTAAACACATTACAATTAACGGCAGTTATTTCATTGGTGTGCCAAACTGAACACGAATGTTGCACAGTACGTCAATTCGAACAGCCAGGGCTGTGCAATCGGTACACAAAAGCTCCGACTCCGACTCCTCGATTTTTAAAAGCCCGACTCCGACTCCTTCATAAAAGCTCAACATGTATTAATAACGGTAAACCTATAAGGCATTTCATCGCCACCACGTGAATCATTGGGCTACTTTTTTGACTTATAACCTATATTTAAGTACACCTCTAATGGTTACTGTAGCTATCTGGGCTCTAGAGTTGGAGTATCTAGTTAAGATTTTAGACTGAAGTCGGAGTCGGAGTCGGTACATTTTTCCCGACTCCGACTCCACCTATAAATTCCTTCCGACTCCGACTCCGACTACGACTCCACAGCCCTGCTAACAGCAACAAAAGCTTCCCAGAAGTTCACGAACAAGTGATGCACTTTCTCACTGTACTCCTCCATTTTTTAACAAATGCAAAATGGCTTAGTACTTGGTCTAGTATGTCGAAATCAATTACGTCAACTTTTTATAATGTTAAAAAAGTGCAATTTACATGCCAATATGCCAGCAGTAAAAAGAAAAAGTGTACTGATTATAAAATTTCTAAAACACATCTAAGGAATTTATGAGGTCCAAGACTAAAGTCGTGTGCACTTCACCGAGTGTTGTAACTTGTGGGTATTTCAACTGATTAGGGGCCACTGAACGGACGTGACTACCTGTCAGTAGCACACACGACGTCAACATCGTTCCTCCAGAGCAGGATTACTACACTAGCCTGCGGAAACCATACGTCATACAAAGCCAAGTACCGGAAAGGAGCCCATTATGTTAATCACATTGCAAATGGCTTTATAATTGCGAATCAGTTCCATAATTATAATTCAGATCACAATAGTTACACGACATAGGATTCGCTCGATACAGCCTTTGATCCAACAGGAATGTTCGTTGGTTCAGTGAATAAAATCCACTGATGTGTTAAACAGTCTGCTAACAGCGTGCGGATATAATGGGCCTTATTTCAACACTCAGTTACGTTAACCAGCAGAACAAAAAGTGGCAGAATATGACGCATTTGTGTTCACGTATCGGCAGAATATGACGCATTTGTGTTCACGCATCGGTAGAATATGACGCACTTGTGTTCACGTATCGGCAGAATATGACGCACTTGTGTTCACGAATCGGCAGAATATGACGAATTTGTGTTCACCTATCGGTAGAATATGACGCACTTGTGTTCACGAATCGGCAGAATATGACGAATTCGTATTCACCTATCGGCAGAATACGACGCACTTGTGTTCACGTATCAGCAGAATATGACGAATTTGTGTTCACCTATCGGTAGAATATGACGCAATTGTGTTCACCTATCGACAGAATATGACACAACTGTGTTCACGTATCGGCAGAATATGACGCATTTGTCTTCACGTATCGGTAGAATATGATGCATTTGTGTTCGGGTATCGGCAGAATATGTCGCATTTGTGTTCACGTATCGGCAGAATATGACGAATTTGTGTTCACGTATCAGTAGCCCTGCCATCGCAGAACAAAGAAAATATCTGTCGCGACGCTAACGTGTGAATAGACAAGCACAGGAGTGCATCAAAATTCTGTTTCATTAGACGTATAATACAGTTAGCTTCCAGAGCGACCCACTTGAGTGGACTGTTTATTTTATGGCCGATCTTTACTTTTTTAACAATAATAAATCACCTGCATAAGCTACCTAATGTCGAAACAGAGACGACGACAAAAATAAATGGTGATTAGATAATGATGTGAAAGCAGCAGTGACGATTTAAAATGCGTTGAAGTAACTCACTCCAGAAAATTGGACGTTTGTATTGTCCAGGGACAGCATTGTCACTACGGTACGTCGCGTCTGGAGCAGACGGCATCCGGAATGTGCGGGTTAAGTTGAACAGGGCGTTGAGGACAGTCAACAGGCTGGCGCTTTTCGAAGTGAAAACTCTAATGCAGTGGTGTCAAACATTGTGGGGCAAAGGGCCATAAACCTTGCTGTGGGCTGATCGCAGGCGGAACGTATAAAAACTGCAGTAAGTAGTATATCTAACCGCCTAAAGTGCTGTGTAATTTTATAATATATAGGTATATAATTTACAAACGATTCCGATGGCCACATAACTCAACCTGGAAGACCGCGGGTTGGAAACCCCTGCTCTAATGTGATCTATATTCATTAAGTAATATTTTTATATACGAGATAAGCAAATAGGAACGTAACGAGAGGTAAAACAATTATAGTAACATCGGATATTCTCAAAAATAAGTGCAGATTTAATTACTCCTTTAAGGCCTGCCTAATGGTTACCTACGTACCGTCAGGTTTAACATTCAACAGTTCTACTTCCTGCCGCCAGTGGGTATTTATGTGTTTTGCATGGATTTCAGAACAAAAAGCGAATTTTGCCCATTACTGCATTAAATGATTGGTTTTTGTAACCAAGACTGTTCCCTGCGCGGTACGACCTCGGTCTTTAAATGAGAACGAAATCACCGTATGGGACACCATTTGCCCACTTTTATGTTAAACAAATGATCTTAATTACAATATTGATTTTCCACTTTAAAGCAGAGAGTAGTATAAATTCACATTTCGGAATTTTGACCCGTTCAATGAGAAAACAAATTTTTGCTTTGTGCCCATTCAGCCTTTTCTCCCTTCACCTTAAATTACTCTTGCGTTCTCTCTACCCCCTCCTGCCTTTCCCGCTACTGCAGTAATCCTCCATTTTTCAATTAAATCGTGCAGATTTAGGCCCCGTCAAGCCCAGGGCTGTTAGTAGCTTTCTTCTAACAAGGCTCGATTTCGGCATATCCTTCTTTCCTGCCCGTCCGTCCGTGAGTTCTTCCTCGCTTTACCAGCTGCCGACTGCCAGCTGGTAGACGGGTGGCGGGAAAGAGGGGATAAGTTGATCGCCTCCAGCTTTAATATCGAAGAACGAGGTGCTTTTTTCTTCTCAGCACCTAAGTCATCCCCACCATCTTCAGTTTATCACATTAACATACTGAAAGAAGACGGGGCACAAAACAGAGAAAAATCACTTAAGTTTGGAATTAAAACATATTATTTAATTCTAAGTAAATACACTTAAAAGTGTATCAAATTGCTTATCTATAAAAGTATACCATAAATCATTACCTTTAAACGTATTTGTTAAGTGTACAACTTGATAAATATCGCAAATAAGAAACGCACACACCCTGCTGATTTATTTAATATTTAATATCTTTTTTTTACAAATATGCCGGCACAATTGTTATTCGCGTACATTCCGCAACGTATAATAAACACTAACACTGCTTAAATGCTTCAGAATTATTAATGCACGATGAATGAATGGCGTGAGGAAATGTATGACAAAACTTGTTAAGGAACACTTCAAATATGCATGATTACGACAAAGAACAACACACCGTCACATCTTAAACTGGCTGATAATCACTGTGGAACCTAAAGGTAAAGCTGTCCCATTACAGGCCTGGACAGGCCCTGAGGGTCCCAGGAGGTTGAGGCTCCCAGATTTCAAGACAAGGTTGTCAGCCCTACGCCCCGGCCGCCTTTACTCCCCAGTAAATATTCTTGGTACTCATTTCTGTTAGAGGTTGAGTCGACTCCAGGGCCATAGTGCAGCCGGAAGTATTATGTGAAAGAAAAATTCCAATGACACCGTCGGGAATCGAACCCGCGACCTTTCGGTTTGTAGCGCAGTGCCTCAACCAACTGCGCCACCGCAGCACCATCGTAGAACCTATTTTCAGTAATTATAAAATGAAAACCATGTAACTGTAATTATACCTAGATTTCTTATTTTACAATTACGTTACCGAGCATTAGAAGCAGTCCCCGGCGACACACAGCAATCTAGAATTCCAAGAATTGGCAGTACAGTTACTAACATCACTGTTACTGCTAGCAGATGTCTTTAGATTATGTCACCATACGCAGTTTAGAGATAAAAGGTAAAAACAGTGAAGACATCCCTGTCCACGCCATGAAGGAATATGGCGCGAAGTAGAGGGATGCATCCACTAATTCTTAACCTTGGCACAAGACAGAGATGAGGGCATTTTTTTTTAGTGGTGAAGGGCCCCGTAGCAGACGCTACGGACGCACCGCAGCCTTGAGGCTTCTTGTGCAACCCTGTGATGAAGATGACGATGATGATTATTATTTTCTGTCCTTTTCCCAGTAATGGAGCACCGGTGGAATGAAATTGACAGGGGAAAACCGAAGTACTCGGGGAAAAACCTGTCCCAATGCCACTTTGTCCACCGCAAATCCCATATGGACTGACTCGGGGCTAACCGCCTGAGCCATGGCACGGCCTTGAGGGCACTTTTACGCCCCGGCCGCTTTCCCCACAGCCGGCCTGGACGTTTTGGAGAAAAGATCTCTTGCCCCTGCCAGGATTAAAACCCCGTACCTTCCAGGCCGCAGTCTGGTCTGTACACCCACTATGCTATTCCAGCTCTACACACTTTATTATGTTACATTTTCCTAAATAAAATTGCTTCAGTAAATGTGCAAGTTATACTCTCCAAACATCTATCGTCATTCTAAAATTCTGATCCCATGTTCAATGGTGCTAGTGTTTCCCTCACCTCTGAGTTCGCACGACGTTCATGCTAACATGCACAGGCAGTCCGCGTTTAACACTGGCCCGAATAAAGTAGTTTCGCTTTAACACTGACAAATGCTAATGATCAAGAATGGTTCAACTTTGCCCAGGCTCGCATTAACATTGTTTTCGCTTGCAGCTGGCGCTATCTTTAACGGCCAGACTCTTGGGTTCTTTAATCCTTTAAAAACGAAACCTATCTGTTTTATGTAAGGTCTCAGTGCGTACCGCGCAGTGAACACTTTTCACCTTGGTTCTAAAAATGAATCTGTTAATGTTGTGGAGGGTAAAAGTCGTTGCTGGTTTTCAGATCCATACAAGACATATACACGCAATGTGAGTACCATGCAGAATTCCTGAATGTTAAAAATGGTGGAACGTAAAGTTACCGCTAGGCTTTAAAAGTTTAATTAATTACTATGGCACAAAATGCTCCGCCCGGCGTTGCTTCCCTCTAAGTTGTATTTTTTCACGAAGCTAATTCCTACAGTAAACAACCGCACACTCTGCTCTTCATCACAACAATTTGAAACGCATCAAGATTCAGTGGTGTTCAGGTTAAGGACACACACACGCGCGCGCGCATGCATACATACATACATACATACATACATATACATACATACATACATACATACATACATACATACATACACACATACATACATACACGAAAATCGATGCAGTATCACTAAAAATACCGATATCTGGATTTCCATCAGAAGACAAGAGTAGTGTCGCGCAATCACAGAACTGCAGCTCAAAAGTGTTCTGAAGGACCCCAATAAATTGTGAACTGATGTATCCCAAAAAGAACTGAAGAAAGCAAACGTCCTGTTTAATGGAACGTGAAATTTGACCACGACCGATGGCCACGCCGTATATAACCAGATCCTGAGCCATGCGAACTGAAATTTGATTTATAAAGGGCACATTTTGAATCACTGTCTCATCAATGTACTGGTTTGTCAAGTGGTTTTAATTCACGTGCAATTTCATCACAAAGACAATAACCTACTTAACCTAAGTTGCTTCCTCCTCATTAAAGGTACACGCCTGACCAACACTAACATAAGAGTTAAATGTTAGTCACTCAGTAAAGTTTGAAAATTGCGATAACGAATAAATGCTTCACGGTTACTGTGCCTGCACGGGAAAGCTGTCATGCTGGTAAAATGTAGCTGGGTTCAAAATGCACGAATTTATTTCGAATAACGAATACTGATGGCACATAATTGCTTGTTTGGATTACGTCAACAACAGGTAGCCAAGCTTCACACCAAAAGAAACAACGTAATGAAGCAAGTCTCCTTTAAAACAAGGGAGCAAATATCTGTACACAAGTAGGCGTGAAATGTAAAGAACACAAAGCATAAAACACTGCATTTATATTTCTTTGCATCTAGGACGTTCCCCGGGCCGCAACTACCCCACTCAAAGTAGACAAGACATTTACTAGACCAGAGTAACAGACATCTTAATTTCAAGGTTGTCTGCTTATTTTTGTTCCTTTTTTATTACTCGTAAAGTTTTGAAGAAACGGAAGAAGCGATGTCACCATCTTTCAAAGCAGCTTTCTTCTTGTTATATTCTGTACCTCTTATCTGACATCCCATCCTTCGTTGTGTTACGTTCCAGCCGCAAACCAAATAACTCAACCCAGTATATTAACCAGACACTACATCACAGCGAGGTAAGATGAATTATTTGCTTTATGAACCTTAGGTAACCTCTCAACAGCGATAATGGAGACTAATGTCCTGTATCAAAACGCTCCTAAAAGCCTTCTGCACTTATAATTCATACCGATTAGCGCTAGTCTACATATATGGACATGATTGATCAACAGGTTTGAAGCCAAGGCAAGTGTACTGGTTACACTCCGCTGTCAACACATCACACAGTAATTACTGAGCACTACGAAAAATTATTGGGATGATTAAATCAACGAAGATGATAAGGACTGAACATGAGGTATGCATGACACACCTGAAGAAACTCGTACAAAATTTTGGTATCAAACCTGAAGAGAGCAAACTACTTTGACGACACAGGCGTAGACAGGACAGTGTTACAATGGGGTACTGAAATACGGCACTTAAATGCGACTTCTTTCAAATGTCTCAGGGTAGAGAGAGAACAGTAGCGCCCGTCTGGAAGCTTCAGCTACCGCAAAAGGTGTGGAATTGATTGCCTGTATTACCGAGCACTCTATTTCGTTGTCAAGGGATACGCTGCTCCATGGCATTGTTTGTTACTGTACTCAAGTACCTAGTACGGTACGAAATTTTGGAACCCTGATGGTAACTTATTGTCTCCTTTCATTGGGTATCTCCCCTCGCCCCGTCGTATGTTTTCAAACAAAATAACTAACTAGCCAACTAACTAACTAACTAACTAACTAACTAACTAACTAACTAACTAACTAACTAACTAACTAACTAACTAACTAACTAACTAACTAACCGACTGACTGACTGACTGACTGACTGACTAACTCCATGGAGCAGAGTCCTTGGGAAGCTGACAGGTCCTCATCTAGTCGAGAAATTACCCGCATTTTATGCAACCCGAAGGTTCATTACCGCATTTACAAGAGCCTGTCACCTGTCCCTATCCTGAGTCAGCTCAATCCAGTCCATGCCCCCATCCCACTTCTTGAAGATCCATTTTAATATTAGCCTCCCTTCTACGCCTGGGTCTCCAAAGTGGTTCCTTCCCACAGGTCTCCCTACCAAAATCCTATACGCACCTCTCCTTTCCCCCACACGTGCTACATGCCCCTCATCTCATTCGACTCGATTTGATCACCTGAACAATATTTGGCGATGAGCAGGCCTACATATCCTTAAGTTCCTCGTTACGTAGTCTTCTCCACTCTAACAAAATAACATACATTTTAAATCTAAACTTGGATAACGAATATGCTCCAGTGTTTTGTAACAAAATAAATGTAAATGCAGAATTTGTTGTGTCAAAATTGGACGTTACGTCATTCAGGTTGACATATCGTCGAGGTGCGCGTTAAAAATACACATAATGCAGTGACCGGCTAACATCTCGGTACACGATTACTGTTACAGTTTGTTCCCGTCCCCTTAATTAAATTGTATCTGTCTAACAAACCAACCGGGGGCTCTCTGCTGACAGCCTATCCGTTCCACTGCGAAACGCCTCTCTCTATGATGGACCGGCGAAATGTGTTCTAATTTGTCCTGATGACGCATTTAACAGCCACAAATTACAGCCCGCAACCTTACCGTCGTTTGTCTGTACGTGTTTACTGAAATCCGTCTGGACCAACGCACTTTACTCAGGTATTACACACGTAATGAATTCCCGTTAATGTATACCGAAATAAATGTTACCTTGCAACAAATTTTAAAACTGACGTTGCCACTTGCGGAGAAGGACAAAGCAAAATATTTCAAGTCTTAGACATGATTTCTAGGTACATATTTTGACATAGGATGCAAATACTGCATAGAAACTGCCTTCTAAAACACGTTATTGAAGGAAAGATAGAGGGAAGCATAGAAGTGACGGGAATATGAGAAAGCGGACGTAAGCAGCTACTGGATGACCTTAAGGAAAAGAGATGATACTGGAAATTGAAAGAGGAAGCGCAAGATTGCATTCTGTAGAGAACTCGTTTTGGAAGAGGCTATGGACGTCTCGAAAGACAGATTAGAAAATGAATGAATGAATGAATGAAGACAGAAGAATGAGGAAGAGGTGACACGAGCTACCATATTTTCGTTGAACGCGTACGAAAGTCACACTGTTAATCTGTGGACAAGGCCAAAGCGGATTTTTTTATTCGAATTACATATACACGCTATTAAAACGTGTATGCGATTGTGCAAAGGAGAGGAAGATGTGTAATTACAATTGAAAACAGTGCGAGACTGAACTTCTCGTAAGTAAGTCATGCCTTGCCATAAGAAGGGCAGATGCAAGGACCCAAACGCCATAATTTATTCACCTTAACTTTCTTTAACGTTGATTTGTGTTGTTTCATGTTTTAGCACCTACACTTATGCAGGCATACAGTTTCTTATCAGCAGCCTCCAAGGAAATCTGAAAACGCGTCAGACTTATTCGTGCCTGAAACTTCATTTTCATGCAGAACTAAGAACATACAGGACTTTTTTTTTTCTGGCAAGGGAGAGTCCCACTAAAGCAAAGCGGAGTGGAGATGAAGGCAGGCGCTTCCTCGATCTCTGGTCTTTGGATGGTCCCCCCGGGACTCGTTTTCAGCGTAACTTAGCTCAAGAAGCAGGTTTCAGGGGTGAAGAAACTTCCTTCTTCGGTATGTTTCAGTATAATCACTCTCTAGGGTACAACTTAACAAAATTTTGGGCTTACTGTGTTGATATTAAAGGCTTATCACAACTAACTTAGTGACAGATATTAATCATAACCATAAATAATTAACTGCTTTAACTTACATTACAGCAAGCTGTGTAATGCCCCAGACAAGGACAATTGCCGCTCCTTACACAGAGTGACAGGACGCAAAAACCGTAACTCGGTGTTTTCCTGAATTAGCGGAAGTTGCATCATTCATGGGGCGGACAGAGCACAATGAGTACAGAGACTAGACTAGGCACTTCCAATCGAGGAATCATGGTTCAATTCCAGGCTAGGACAGAAGTTTTCCTTCTCGAAATCATCCAGACATGCTCTATGGCCCTCAGTCTCCCATTCAAGCGGTACCGGAGGCACAGCAGCCGGGGTATGAAGTTAATCACTCACTTCCCTACAGCGTCGAGGTTAAGAATGTGTGCAGCTATACCTAGACTCCCCCCCATGTCCTTATGGCATACAGAGGGATAATTCTACTTTTACTTTACAGTAATGTTTCTAATGTGGAGGAATTTCTGGCTAACAGCATGTAGACCCACGACTGCCTACGGTTCGCTACATATGTCTTCATATAGGACATAGTGCATACTCTGTAAGCTATTCTATGGCGGGTCAGATGCGAGATTTTACGCACGAAGTGCTGCAAAACTTCGTAATCCCAACTCTCGACCTACATTTTGCAATGACATTCCCTACACGTAACAATTACGTTGCACTTAGTTATTACAGCAGACTGTTCACCCTGAGGTCAAATCCCAGATGCTGTTATTGATCGTGATTGTGACCATGTAAAGGTGCTATGCACATGTAAGAACAGCTGCAAACCAAAGCACTGAAAACAGCAAGGATTTTACCGCGGAATATATCCTATGTCACAGAAGGTTAAGGACGAGTGAAGAAATAGATGCGAACGTCTCTTACTGCGGATATGGAAAAAGCAAACTGCAGTAGGACAAAACGAAAATACTAGTAACATTCAATTTTGTGGCCGTGCCATGGCTCAGTCGGTTAGCCGCCGGCCTCCCACCGCGGAGGCCCGGGTTCGATCCGGGGGTCAGTCCATGTGGGATTTGTGGTGGACAAAGTGGCACTGGGACAGGTTTTTCCCCGAGTTCTTCGGTTTTCCCCTGTCAATTTCATTCCACTGGTGCGTCATTACTAAGAAAAGGACAAAAAATAATCATCATCTTCATCTTCATCATAGGGTTGCACAATAAGTTTCATGGCTGCAGTGCGTCCGTAGCGTCTGCTGCGGGGCCCTTCACCACAAAAAAAAAAATCCAATTTTGGCATTTGTTTAAGTTCCAGCATTTCTGTAGCAGAAAGTCATATACTTTTACTGCAACGGACAATGTCCATAATTGTTTTCCCTCACGGTGATATTAGACGAAGTTCACGTGCGCCCACCTATGGTATATTTTACGCAGAATGAATACATTCCGTTTAAGCACTTTAAGACACCTCAAAAAGCAGCTAAAACGTCTTATAAGAAATAACGCGATACTGCAAGTGGTTATATAAATATTTATAAATTTAGGAGGCAAATAAATGAATGTAAAGGTTCTCTTTCTTCCTTTGCATGGTTGTGAAGATGAATTTTTCGCATTAAAGCAAGAACACAAGATGAGGAAGTTTGAAAACAGAGTGCTGAGGGAATTTTAGGGCGTGAGAATGACGAAGTGGCGAAAGTCTGGGGAAACGTACATGATGTGAAAGTTGGTAATCTCTGCTCATCATCAAACGCTGTTCGGTGGATTATACCCAGCAGACCTCCTCATGTCTTTATGGCTGTGGAACTTGGGTGCCAAGACAAGACCATTACACAAACAGTAATAACATTTCTGATACGAGGGCCTGGATTTAGACTATCTGATCAAATGAGAAATGAAGACACCAGAACTAGACAAAACGTTAAAAACGTAAACTAAATGGTAAAAAACGAGACAGAGAAAGTGTGCAGACACAGTGTACGTAGGAAGGCGGTAGCAGTTACCCAATTAGTAACGAAACATAAACCCCATGGAAGAGACGGTTCGAACGTACAAAATATAGAGAATAATTGCACTCCTTCTTGAAAAGCTACCCGTCCTTCGGCTAGCCAAGAAATTCCCCGAAATTTCGTTACTGTATTCACAACAGTCCAACATTTGCCCCTATCCTGACCCAGATGACTCCGATCAGCGCCCTCTCTTCCAGTTTATTTAAGAGGCATTTTAATATTATCCTCCCATCTATGACTAGGCTTTCCAAATTTCACTTTCAATGGATAAGGTATGGCGGATTTGTACTGTGTGTTTTATTCTCCTCTATAAATTTCGAATTCTTTTTCCGATAAAAGTTTTGCGCGCTACATTCGAGATGAAAGCAGAAATGTAACTTCCTCTTTATATAAAGTGGTCATCAAACGTGTCGGATCGAAATGAAAATTGCAATCGCTGGAAAATTTTCAGTAAAATTATTTTATATCAAACTCCATGAAAATCCATCCAGCGGTTCTACATACACTTCGTAGAAATATCGTTGGGAACGCTAACAATTTTCTATGAATTTAATGGGTTTCCTCTTACGCAACGTCATGAAATACTATTAAGTCACCCTGTACATAAAGACAAGAAAAAATAATAAATACACACAAATTAACTTGAAATAATAACTTACCTTCCATCACCTTTCGATGCAACAACCGTTACTAAAGATTACCATTAAACTGAACAACAACAACAACAACAACAACAACAACAACAACAACAACAACAACAACAACAACAACAACAACAACAACAACAACTGTACGACCACTGCTAACTCCAGCAACGATTAATCCCATGCAGATCTTTTACAGTCTGAAGTTAATTGGTACTTAAACTCCACCAAGAAATAAAAAACAGACGAACAGACATACAGACAGACGGATTTTTACAAGTGCCTCGTAGGGGCGCGCACGCTTCTGAACACACTTAAGCCACCTGTCAATCAGTAATACAACCAAACACCATAAGCTAATTTACTGCAAGTTTCACGTCTGCGCGATTGGTTCCCTGCTTCGTCATCCAGAGGTAGCGGGTTCAAATATCTGTCCGGAAACCGGTTCTCCCGAGCACGGTGCAGTTTCGGATTTGCTTGGTCAGTGCTGCAACCGTTACAAGTGCTTTAAGCAAGGCTATATTCCACTTTCTTTTTCACAATTTATTGTTTCGGATCGTTATACCATTTGTCTCTGGGCAGGAGAAAAGTTGCTGCTAAATAATCTAACACTCAATATACAGTGATGAAAAGTTGTCTCAGTGCACATCATAAAGTAAACATATGGGGAGTGGCGGTATAGCTCCACTTACTCTTAACCTCATCACTGTAAAGAAGAGGTTAGATCCCCACCCCAGCCACTTTACCACCGGCGAACCAGCGCCAACTTTACTAATTAAAGGGAAGGCTGCGTGGGGCCCAAGCCTTTGTGGACTCTTCACGGAAAATAAAAATACCGTGCCCCTGACGGGAATCGCTACGCAACCCGTAGCCCAGTCATTATAGCGACTAAGTTCGATCACAATTTTAAATCTGTACGATAGAGATTCCAGAATGAAGGCAAAATCTGTGCTAATAATTACGTATCAGCAAACGGAATCCTCAAATTTGGGATAGTCAAACGAATATACAACTACTGCCGTCAATACAGCCAAAATGCAACAAAACAGATCCAACGTATACAAAATACTGTCTGCTTGTTTATTTTTTATCTTCTGCCCCACATGTTTCGGCAAGTAACTATGCCATTATCAAGGGGGCTATATCAAAATTACGTAAGATGTCGGGCAGAAGATAAAAAGATAAATAAATAGACAATATTGTGCATAAGTTGACTCTGTTTTGTTACTCTGATCATATGCACTGAAATTAATAAGATAAAATAGTCAAGATGTGTTCCGTTTTCAGTCACTTTTTCCAGTTACTTGTAACAACAACTCCTTAATATCCCCATCTGGTGGAACTAAGCCGTATTTATGTTAATACTCTACTGTGGCAGGGCCCAAATTCCACCTCAGAGGGTCCGTGGAATTGCTGTAGCTAAGGCAGTACACATTTTCAGCAGCGCCGTCGGGTCCCCGTGTCAACGCAGTCCCTGAAGACCAGCGTATTGCGTCGTGGCATTATATTCTCTCTTTTCTCGTGCCCCCTCATTCCGCTATGGTTTAAATATGCTGCACAGAGCTCACTCTTTTAAACAAATTTAATCTTCTTTTATCATATAGAAGTAATTCCCCATTCACGGAAAATTAATAAATTTATTTCCCTTTTCTTTTGAGCGATTAGCCACCTTAATGCTTGTACCGACCTCAAAAATCAGTTTACAAAGTCTCCGTAAACTTGCTGTTGAAGTTCACCTGCAGATATATAACTCCATGAAACGTTCAGACGCGTCTTCATACGTTCTATCTATATGGCACGTCCATATTTTCTTATAGGCCTTATGGAATAGTCTTTCGGACTACATAAGCAGAAGTTTATCCCATGTGTCAAAACACATTTTGCTTGTGGGGAGGCGTAAACTTGAATATCCTCAAAAAGTCTTGAAAGTTAATGTTTCTGTGGCACATGTTCTTCAGCAAGTGTCCACATTTCGTTGTAAAATTTTTTTTTTACCAATGGCTTAATCAGAATTTTGTATACTTACAAATACGTACTCTTACACTTCAGTATATTAAAGTATCTGTAATAAATAAATAAATAAATTTCCCGGTACAGTATGCGATTTCTAAGATTACAGCACGGCCACTTATGTCACAATTCACAGCCAGTTTCTTGTATGCTGCATGCAGATAGCCACGGCACTTTTTTCCCGTATCTCATTTGTTGCACGTATATGTCATGTGAAATATTTTCACTCTGTTGTTGTTGTTGTTGTTGCTGCTGCTGCTTGTTTCTTGCTGGTGCGGGTACGAAAGTGCAGTCTGGTAAGTGGAGAAGCAATGACCAAGCACACACAATTTTTTCATAAATTTCAAAAACAGTCATATTTCGAAGCATTCTACAGCTAGCGGAGCAGATTTAAACTCGAGGCTTGTTTGATGTCGAAAGATGTCGGTTTTGGACTACTGTTGTCGTTGTAGTTGTTGTTGTTGTTGTTGGACTCCGATATTTGAATTTCTGCGAGTTCATATACCGAAATATTTTCTGCTAATGATTCTTTCATGGTTCAGAGCCTGACGGCTGCCATATAGACACACATCAAATTACGGCAAAAGCTTCAGGCCTTTGCTCACTCTGGAAGACTGTAACCACAAAACCCACCACATACACACAGTTCACCGTAGCGTTTTGCTGCCATTAAATAATGTTTCTGCTTCAATAGCTTCCAGTGTTTAGAATGGCCTCGTCTCGTATTTTTACTACGGGAGCAGTTGGCATGTACTTTCACGAATGCGTGATAATCCACGTGAATAAAATGCACAGTAAGCCAGAGTTCAACGAGTGTAAATACGCTTCGGTCTCTTCAGATGAAAGCACGGTCCCTTGTCTGTAGGGGTCTGCCCGGAATTTCAGCTAAAAATGTGGCTGTAATTAACTATTCCCTCTTTTTTTCTTTCATCTCTTTTGTCGATCCTACTCATATTTATATGTAAGTACTCAGAAACAGAGGCCACTGTTACCAACCTCTGGGCATGCTATTTTAACACAGGCCCTACCATCTGCACTGCCTACAGTTACTCTAAATGTTCGAGAGAGACAAGAGGAAAATTTCCACACAATAAAACCCCATGTTTTAGTTAATTTTCAGTTTTACTTTTCTGAAGTAAAAACACAAATGTTGGTGCAGGAAAGGTAAGTAAAATATCCACGTATTTCTTAGCTTATTTAACGATGATTTCCAACTACAATGACTTTGTTCAGCTGCAGAATTTGTCTCGCGTAGAGGCTGTTTACATGAGACGAGTGAAAGGGGATGTGAGCTCACGTAAGCGAGTCGGAAGGAATTTGAAGAATATACAAACAGGCAGTCACTCGGTCCTTGTTGCAGTGACGGACACTCCGTTGTCCAGAGCCAGGTGTGACAGATCAGTTAAGACAATCTGAAGTCGGGTTTCTATTGTAGCCGTGTTCCAGCAAGCGTAGCAGACAGCGACATGGTAAACGTATAATGATGTTGAAACTGGTGAACCAACTAATGGCGAGTGCAAAAAGGTGATGCTCACGCTTCAGTTTAACCTTTTAAAGCCTAGCGGTAACTTTACGTACCACCAGGTTTAACATTAAAAAATTCTACGTGGTGCCCACATTGCGTTTATGTGTTTTGTACGGATCTCAGAACAAACAGCAACTTTTGCCTTATAAAACATTAAGAGACTGGTTTTTATAACCGAAGTGGAGAGTGTTTACAGCGCGGTACGCACTGAGTTCTTATACAAAATAGATACGCTTCGTCTTTAAAGGGTTAAACACCCACAGCGGCACCATGTTCTCCCGTTCGAAAGACAATAATGTACTTTTAATGAAAGGGTGCACACATTTTTAAAAAGTCCAGGAGCCACCTCAAAATTCTAGGCGCCCGGAGGTTGACATGAAGCAAGACCCACACTGAGGCCCCTTTCATATCAGGTGCCATCGTATTAAATTTAGTTGTCACACTGACCTAGCGTCCGCGATTTGTGCACCCCTGATTTAATGCAACAGCTTTGTTCCGTTCGTCCGTTAAGGGTTAAAGGATAACTTTCAGTTAAAATATATCCGACGTGAAAGTAGAAGTACCGGTCCTGCAGGGAGTTCAAAAAGAGAAGTGGTAGCCGACCCCGGGGATTCCACCAGTTGGAGTTCTCGGAATATCATATCGCCAGCTGATCGTCATATGCCTGCCAACGTCGAAGAAGACAAAGATCAAATTCTGGCTTAGGAAAACGTATTTTTGGATACGTTGCTCCAGGTTGATGAGGCGGTCAAGGGTTAATCCGTGGTGTCGGGGATACGAGTGAGCATTCGAAAGAAGTTTTCTGCTTTACAGGACAAGTCTAACGTTGACAATAAGCTCCATGATCCTGCACACAGAAATGCGCAGGCGGACACACCTACAAACAGCTGCGACGGACGATATACTCGTACTTACCCTATCGGATACAGACTTTACTTACCAATCTTACTACTGCGAGTGACACACATAGCCTTACTCAGCTGACTGCTGGTCTATTTAATTCATCGGATCTTACCCAGTCGCATGTCTGGTGATTAGTTCTTTCGCAAACGGTCCCCTTTTCACAGAGATGTGTGCGTCAGTAATGAGGGTGTCGTTATACCTTTTCGTGTTCAAACTGAACACTTCTTATATCAAAGACGACTCTAATTTCATGAAGACTGTAAACGGAGAATTAAACTGAAGAGACATCGAACGGGCTATCTGGTAGCTGCGGGAGAGGGGGACGGAATCTACTTCCCAACATTTAAGTGTAACACACTGTAGGCAGGGCTGTGAAGTCGGAGTCGGAAGGAATTTTTAGGAGGAGTCGGAGTACCGACTCCGATTCCGACTTCAGTCTAAAATCTTAACTAGATACTCCAAATCCAGAGCCCTGATAGCTACAGTAACCATTAAATTTACACTTAAATATAGGTTATAAGTCAAAAAAGTAGCCTGATGATTCACGTGGTGGCGATGAAATGTCTTATAGGTTTACCGTTATTAATACATGTTGAGCTTTTGTGAAGGAGTCGCAGTCGGAGCTTTTGTGTACCGACTCCACAGCCCTGACTGTAGGTGAGAAAAATATCGCTAAGAGGTATAGTTCTTACACTAACCAATATGTGCAAGTTCCAGCATAGTAGCAAATTAAAAATGTCAGTAGGTACGTTACGTTTACACAGATTTAATTAAAACTGAATTTAAAATTCCTACAATAAACTACAGAAATTTGCAAAAGAACCGTGACATTTCTCTATTTTTAGGCGTTTTTTTTAATGACGGTGTCGACTGCCAAAATTATTTAGAGTCGATGATAGAGAAATGAAGCGTGAGTACGGAAGACAGACAGGGGAATATCTAAGTGCCCTGACAGAAACCTGTCCCATTGCCACCCTGTCCATCACAAATCCCACATGGACTGCCCTGCGAGCCAACAGCCTGAGCATGACTGTATCACGTGGTGCTGACTGTCGCAGTGTGCTGTGTTCGGAGTTAACGCCCCTAATCCCGGGCCAAGACTAGCAGTACGGTGTTCAGGATTATATTGCATTAAACATTTTCCAATAGTATATGGCGAAACACAGCCTGTGCCATCTTCTTATACAACTGGAGAATTATCTTCAAATTAAAGGTAAAATTCAACGATTTCCGGTTAAAATTTCAACGTTACGTTGTTACAACAGAGGGAATTGGGCTAAAAGCTGCCCCTGATATGTTGATTTCGTGTCTCCATGTGTAGCGACCCCACGCTGTAGAGGAATGGCGTACATATCGCGCTATGATTGATCTACGTGTATGATTTATTTCCACTTGAAGACCTTGTATTCCTCTTTTTACCCATTGCTTAAATCATTAATTAGAAGGGAGAAAGCCGTTCTCGTCTTGTACGCTACTTCTGTGGGCGTAACTCCGCTTGACCCGACAGTGAGAACGAATCTTTAAGGTTCATGTTAGCTAACGAGATTACGAACCTTGGGCCTTTCACCCTAACGTTCGTACATTAGTTAATAAGGTTAAGCTTTTGTGGGACTGTCTGCATTGGCCGACAAAGGAAGAATGGAGGAGTGAAGGGGGCGCGTAGGGGGCGGGACAGGACTAAATAGTGGTTGAGTTACTTCGCCACAGTAATGAGGCATTAAAAATGAACACGTTTTATTAGCAGATGGGTCATCGCTCCGCGGACAGGACTAGCTACCAACTGCGCAGACAAAAACTCCCGCATTTTGATCAATTAGTTGGTACCAAGTTCGTTCAAAATAGTTAACCCATATTACTAGGACAAAAAGCTAAGAACTGTCACGAAACCTCTGCGGTGTTTTACAACTTGTGTCGGCCGATAAGCAAACAATTTAGGCTTCCACGCAGTGATGATTCGCAGTGGTCAAATTAGCTATGTTAACCCGAAGGGACGACTTCGTGGCGTTAAATGTGTCCAAACGGTTAGGCATAATAACCAGTTGACATTCAGTTATACGAACAACAGCTTATGGTGCGTTGGCATGTAAATTGCGTGTAAATGCAGCCCTTTCTTTAACCCTTTAAAGACGAGGCGTGTCTGTTTTATGTAACGACTCAGTGCGTACCGCGCTGTAAACACTCTCCACTTCGGTTATAAAAACCAGTCTCTTAATGTTTTATAGGGCAAAAGTCGCTGTTTCTTCTGAGATCCGTACAAAACACATAAACGCAATGTGGGCACCACGTAGAATTTTTTAATGTTAAACTTGGTGGTAAGTAAAGTTACCGCTAGGCTTTAAAAGGTTAATTATCTAGCGCAGTCGGATTCAAAGGTTTTCAGTGACTTTCTTTGAAACCTACCAGCCAAACGCCACAGCAGCTTGCATATATACTACCACTTTCACTGTATGAAAGTGTTGGAAATATCAGTTTATGAGTTGGGTTAAGTTAGAATTTTTGAGTGACACGCGCCTGTCGCAAGTATGAATTCGAGGTAGGTCTATGCGTTTGGCGCAAACAGTAACGTACTTCACTACCACTAACGCTACACCGCGGATACATCCATTTCCTAATTTTCCAGTTCATAGTATCAATCTAATGTGGACATATTTACAAAAGCTGCTCGCCTGTGTGTCAACCAACAGTTTAACACTAGAATCGAATGACGTATTAAATTAAATTAGCTCCAGACTGTTGTTCTGTGTGATGCTGCGTACAGTGAAGTGTGCCGTAATGGAAGGCGACAGTTTACAACAAAATCCTTCATGAGATGACAAACGAAATTTCTACCCGCTTTTGACAACTTACAGTAAAGTAGTTTCATTTTTCATTTAAAGTCTTCACACGCAAAATTTTGTGCCAGAAATATGTATTTATCTTACTTCTACACTTTCAGCACAAACATCACTGACAGAAGGTACGAAGACCCTGAACTATACGCGGATCGTATCAAGTGGCGATTCTAAACTGGGCCCTGAATATTATATAGATGAAGCCAGTAATACAATTAAACACGCATTTTTATGTATCTCACATAGCAGACTTTCTTTGAAGTCATACACTGCCTTCCACGGCTACGAGACTGCATGTTTTTGAGTGACGTCACAGCCGTATTATGGTTAGTGGCATCGAGATAGGGCACCGATATATACCGCCCATTTTTAATGAACAGAACATCTCATTCCAGTATGTACGGAATTCATTTCCTTAATGTTATGTGCGTAACAAAGCTTTGTAAAAATATCATATAATGATGAAGAGAAAATGAAATGAAAATGACAATGAAACATACTAAGAATTCATAACGTGCCGCACAAAAGTTGCAGGTACGTCAGTATACTAAAGCTACCTGTCTCACGGAAATCCATCGCCTGCTTCGTTTCCAAGTCTTGCCTTTTACCTTGGTAAATCCCCCTGTTAGGCTTTGTGACAAACTCGTTATGCTAAGCAATGAACAGTGTTTTGAGCTCATCTGTGTAAGTTACAGGTTTGAGAGCAAGAGGCGTCTAAAATTAAACCTGTGCTTGGAACGGAAACCAGAATACTCCCCAGCATAAAGTTGAGTACCGCAAAAGGGGAAGGTTCTGCCAGAGGGGGGCTCAGATCAGTTCCTGACAGCCGGTACAGCGGCTACGTTTATGGTCACGGGCTGGTTACAGCACACGTTTTATTTGCCAACTGTGAAACCATTCAAACAGACATGCCTCATGCCAAGGGCTCACGTCTTCTGGGATGTGTAGGGTGAGGTAGGGCGAGTGGTTACCGACGTTTCGAAGAAACCTCTTGCCTTCATCTGCCCCCAGCGACAGAATGTCACAGCCCACAAGACTTAAGTCTTAGCAACACCGCTGCGAGAACTTCAAATCTCAAAGGCGTGAAGTCGTATTTATGTGAATGGTGTACAGATGGCAGCACATGAAGCTTAAGCAAGTTACGTTCGCTAAATAATCGTGTTCAGATTAACGTTTTGTTTAACAACTAAAATATATATGTTCTTATTTTTAGGTCGGATCTTACAGTGGGAATGTGACAGCATTATTATGTACCGACTGGAAAATAAATAAGGAGGCAAGTCAGCTGCTCAAAATAGAAGCGTATGAATCAGAAACTACGTACAATTACTGTTCCTGCACACCCAAGGCATAATCAGTCCGTTTATTTCCTTTCGGCGCCCAGGGCACTGCTCTAACAATCTGTATTACAGTGGCTGCTGTGGCATTCTGTTTGTCTTCATCCTGTACACATACTGCAGCCAGTTATTTCGGGGCAGTCAATATTAGTGATAATATTTGAAGCATGAAATGGTTTTCTAAAGTCTGCACTTCATTCCTGGTACAGTCTTACCGCACAAAACTGAGGTCTTATAAATCCTATTTGTGCCACGTCAGTGTTTTTGTTTGCCCTTTTCTTTAAGATCCAGGTCTTCATACAATACTTCCTATGGTACCACATAATACTGTTACTTCTGTTTTGGATGATATCTGTTTTGTCACAGAGGAAATGAATGACGTAAAAGTTAAAAAGATTGCCTGTAAGAATGGCGAATATATTTGAAGTCTGGAATAGTTTAGAATAAACTGTGCAGAACAGTGAAGTGCACACTGCTACTCTCTGCAGTAGAACGTGCAGCTCAAGGTATTGTAGGATATCAAAATAATTCTGCAAAATAAGCTACGAGGGATGCTCTTGCCAAGACGACTATCAAACAAGCTTGAGACTGCTGTAGCTTTGTAACAAGATGCCAATCTGAAACATGAAACTACACGAATTTCAAAGAATAAACGGGGAATACGTAGGCCTATCAATAGATTAGGGACACTTAAGGAAAGAGCAGAAGTAATTCTAGATGTGAGTAAAGGAATCTGAAGATGTATACCAAGCCAGAATACAGTTGATGGGGAACTATTTAGGATCCAAGACTATTAGGCAGAAACAGAGACTTACGTTTGTATGCTTGGAAGTATCCATGCAGCTGAGAAATTTAGAGGTCTTGCAACAGACCCACGCATTGCAAAGGCGGTAGCCCCGGGACCAAGCTTAAATGGAGTAGAAACAGCCACTGAGAAAATAGGAAGCAAAAGAAACCCACAGAATTGACTGCAACTGAAATAATACACGCGGACGAAGCACTCTGAATTTAGACGTACAATTTAGGCCTGTCGTCTGCATGGCTTGAAGTTCATTACCCGACACGCAGGCGTTGAGCAGCTAGCAGAATTAATTAATTTATACGTTAGACTAACTTTCTCAATGGCAGGCAATGTCTCACAAAAGAAATTTGACTGGGCAGAGAGTTTACATTCGATTCAACTTGGACAACATTGCCTCCTACTCAATGGGTACTGGCATTCTTTCGCCGGGGTAATGCGGCCGCGGCATGAAGTTCACCCCTCACCTCCACGTAGTGCCGAGGTTAAGAATGAGTGGAGCTATACCTCTACACCCCCTATATCCCTTCATGGCGTTGACGGGGACAACTTGACCCTTCACGCTGCTTATACAAGACCGTCATTACCGTAGGTAAACGGTAGCTCCCCCCCCGCCCCCCCCCCCCGATAACTGGGGCCCCTCTACACTACGTCACTCCCAGACCTCATAACAGTGATCCAGAATACTGCCGTCTGTCAAAATAACAGCAATTTTTTTTTGTATTCTGTACATATGGGGCCCCGCCGACCCATGGGATCTCCACGTTCCGCGGACTCTGCGAAGACCTTATGTATGCCACCGGAGACTGTCAATGTTTAAAACAACAAAAAATGCTCAAAACCGAAAATGTGTTTAAATATATCTAGCCTTGTAAATTTGCTACTATTCACTTCGTGCATTATTCTCACAATTAGTCACATTCACCAATAAATGCACACAACAGGATTAAAAACTCTTCATAAGTTTTAAATGACTCCTACACGTTTCGACGCCGACGCGCCATCCTCACGGAGTCTCAAATACAAAGGAGTATGAGCACCAGTACATCAATCTGGGAAGTGCAATGGCAAGCAGTAGGGTACTTAGAATGTTAAAACTGTAAAATGTATGACACGTTAATGGTGACAGTACAGCCTTACTGACATCAAGTTTATGTCAAGACTGAGGTGGCACTGTACGCACCGACAGGCGCCACTGGGACTAGCTCCACTTGGATCGCACAGGTCGGACTCGGATGTTTGTATGCATGCACCGCACATAATGCGAACAGACACTGAACTTTGACCTGGAACTTGTCACACTTATGATAAACACAGCGTCAACACGGCTGTAACTTGACACTCTAACATTTTACACATTTCATAATTTTAATATTTTTTAAATATCTTAATACTTGGCATTGCACATCCCAGATTGATGCCTTGGTGCTTGTACTCCATCGTATTTGAGACTCGCCGAGGATGACACCTCGGCGCCCAAACACGTACAGTTATTTAAAACTTGTGAACAGTTTGTAATCCCAGCGTTTGCATTTATTGGCGAAGGTGGTTGATACCTGGCCTTGATTTCCTGGTGCCTTCTTCTCCCTACCAGACAGAACATTCATACCGCCTGTATGCAGCCCCTCCACATCAGAATTAACGGTTATATCACAGCGAATGTTCCCTAGCCTAGTCTCTGATAACGACGTGCATCACGTCTGGGTGAGGCTGGCATTAAAGCGGAAATTTCCATTGCTCCTTACATCCCGAGAATGGAAAGATGTCGGGTGACGGTCACATTTTGTAACGACCTAGTCCGTCATTGGCTGAAAGGATTTAGGAAGAGGCGAGAAACCGCTGAGGCGGAACGTCCAGACGGTTCGATGAAATGCCCTTCCCGATATAAAGCCGAGAAAACTTGATAGGTGTAAAAGCCATAGAAAGGGTAATTCCAAGTTTATCTCTCACTCAATAAACCTGTGATTTAAAAGCGGACATACATGCTCAAAGTGCGTCTTTTAGTAGCTTCAAATAAAAACAGTAAACGGGGATAAACGTAGAAGCTTGTGACAGGATTGGCAGAATAAACTGTGACAGTAATTATTACTCGGAAACCCCGCTCACCCAGTGTACTTTCAGAGAAGTAAATATACTAAAATAATATAATGCACCGTGTCACGCTTAATTCTAAATCAAAGCGATGTTTTACAGTCTTTCAGTGCAACTTTGTGACATGTTTATTTATATTACCATGCTACCACCGACACCACCACCTTGTCACTTCCAGGCTTGCGCTTAAGCAAGTTACTGATCATGAAGGCATTGGTTAGTCACAAAATATTTACGGATCTAAGGCATACAAAACTGAACTATTGAACATTAACAGAAGAATAGAACAGACTAAATAATGGGTCCAGCCCGTGCGGTCCCAATGCAAGTAGGCCTTTTACAGGCCCTTTGTGCCCCATAAACTGAAGTCCAAGTCATGAGAGCCTTGTTCCATTAACCTTTTAAAGCCTAGCGGTAACTTTACGTATCACCAGGTTTAACATTAAAAAATTCTACGTGGTGCCCACATTGCGTTTATGTGTTTTGTACGGATCTCAGAACAATCAGCAACTTTTGCCTTATAAAACATTAAGAGACTGGTTTTTATAACCGAAGTGGAGAGTGTTTACAGCGCGGTACGCACTGAGTCCTTATATAAAACAGATACGCTTCGTCTTTAAAGTGTTAATAAAGTTCTATATCGCCCCCAGAATTAGGCATCTAATGTCCTGAGTGTCCAAAAATAAGGAACCCACGTAAGTATGCCTGAGTGTCGCCAAAGCTTCACACTCACAAAAAAACATAAGCTGAGGTCTCCTCTGCTGCACACTTCCTGTCAGTCCCACTAGGTGGAGGTGTCTTCTCAGGGTGTTATGTCCGGTAAGCAGGCCAGTAACAACCCTGGATTGCGTCATATTAAAGGACAGACACAAACACTTACTAGAACAATTAAAACCACGACATCCTGTGTGGCAACCAAATTGTTCCGATAATTTCCAAATTCGTGTGGCCCCTCTAGGGTCCGTGCAGGATACACACACACACACAGTCACAGTGAGGTCTTGTTGTTGAGATGTTGTTACGCTGAAAATGTTCATATTATTACACTACGTTGTTGGTTGTTTCTCACAATTCAGTTGGATGATACACCTGTTGGCGTTGGCAGGTGTTCGTTTATGGGGGTTGTTTTTATGTATTCCAGATTAACGGTTGGTTTGATAACTTTATTTTATTTTTATAGGTGTGCATTGGTGTGTCGATATGCTTGTGTTGCCTGCTCCCGTACTAAAAAATTGAAACAAGTAATATAACAAACATAATATTACAAAAAATAAATAAAGATTATCTAAAAAGGGGGTCACAAAAATCTATGCTCTTAATAGGAAGAGGGCTAAATTGTCCTAGGTGGGCAAGTCAAATATTACGCGAAGATGTGCTGCTTGGCTTATATAGGACGCACAGTGTTGTTAGGTGATCAGAATACAGGTGGCCAGAGTGGGTTGGAAATGTAGTATGAGGGGCACGGATACAGAATTTTGGGGTCAAGACATAGAAAACGGCAACTTGGAAGATCAAGAAAGAAATTGCGTAAGTACCTCTCAAGACAGGTCTGTAAAAGTCAAAGTATGACAGCGGCGTCGAAGCGTCGGCTTTCAAAGAATCCGTTACTCTTGTCTGAATTCATCTCACTGAGCACCGAAAGGCGCTTCTTAAGCCTTAACACAGTGACCGGTGACGTAAAAATACTTTACGCATTGCATTTATTACTGCCTGATTTTATTATTGCTTGTTGAACTGTCGTATCACGTTTGTTCTCGCATGAAATTTTACTGCATTGCAGTGGAGCGACTGAGTTAGAGTTTGGGCAAGTTGGAATAACCAACCGTCACGGTGAGGTACATCTCAAACGAAGACTTCCCAACAAATATGTGCGTACACAGAGTAACGCAAAAATCACGCGACACTGCCCTTCTGTTGTTGAACATCGAATGTCAAGTAGCTTTGGCGCCATCATGTATATTACACAGTTAGGTAAGGCAGCACAATAACCCACCGCTTCCACAAACGGCACTGAAGGCAAAGTTTCACAGACATATGTTACAAAGTTCCAGACAGAAGCTGTTTCCGTGGTTTATATAATAAAAATAGAAGAACAAACTGCCGCCAGGACCCTTTGCGGCATCGCGGTTTCTCCTGTCAACTTACTCAACTTTCTTTCAAAAGCAACACGACCGACGACAACGATGCGATATACCGACTGCCTCTCCATTCGCCGCCTTTCGTAAGCAGCCCACCTTCTGACGAGCCTATGCGATAAATTTCAACACACAGACAGAGAATCAGTCTCGACATCCGACACCCAGCAGAGAATCAGTCTCGACATCCGACCCCCAGCAGATAATCAGTCTCGACATCCGACACCCAGCAGAGAATCAGTCTCGACATCCGACCCCCAGTAGAGAATCAGTCTCGACATCCGATCTCCCAACACAGAATCAGGAATTTCCATGTTAACTGTATACACCACCCGTCCAGACCGGCCCTGGGGCCCACCCACCCTGCTGTACAATGGGCAACGGGTCTCTTTCTTGGGGGTAAAGCGGCCGGGGCGTGGCGTTTACACCCACCCCCCTGCGCCGTCGTGGCAAGTTATAGGATGAACTTTCCTTGACGCCATTCAGTTATTTAAAAAGAGGTTAAACAACAAAATGCACCAACACAGGTTCAATACAAATCACTGTGTGGCTTGTATGTATGTATGTATGTATGTATGTATGTATGTATGTATGTATGTGTGTACGTGCGTACGTATGTATGTATGTATGTACGTATGTATGTATGTATGTATGTATGTATGTATGTATGTATGTATGTATTTATCACCCAATTACATTATTCGTATTAAATTTCTTTTGTTTCGTCAGTAAGAACTCTATTAAAGCAGCGACAAAATCCTTTCTCAAAAGCTAATAAATGTTTAGAACAGAATATCGAGATTAGAATTTTAATTCAAGTTAACAATGATGTCACTCCCACTTTCAGGTTCCATTTAACTTCAGTTTTGTGTACCGCGAGAATAGGTTCGAAGTAACAGTGGAGGGGCGTGTGGATGGGGAACATCACGGCAACATAAACTCTCAGATAGTAAAAGCACTGTATAGCACTATAAAGGATTGACTCCCCTCTGCACAACTATCTCTGTCCTGTGGAAATGTTTTCCCTTAAGGGTACTTTTAACAGCGATTCTTATGGGTTACATCTATATCTACTCTCCCACCATAACCATACAACACCACGACACTTTATCACTGTGGATTTGCAATGTAGATTTACTATAAGAAATTCTAATTCTCTAACACTGTCACCTAAATTTAAGTTATAAACACTGTCCTCACTGTAAAAATGTATCTACGTTGTCACACAATGCGTAAAAACCTCGATACCGCTGCTAACGAGCACACAAACCGATACAATGGGTTCAGATAGTAAGGTGGAACACAGCATTATGGGTTCTCAGAATTCAGAAAATACTACCTACACACACAAACACACACAAAGTTGCGATAACAACAAACCGAAATATGCCGCCCTCTTTACATCAATAGGAATAAAGTACGGTTAAATAATCACACACATTACTGCAAGCCTTATCGGTTCCTGTTTCAGCCACCTGCCACAGCACCGGCATTACAGTGCGTGTTAGACTTCGTTCATAGTCCTTACCTCTTCTACCTACTCACAGTAAGTGTCGAGGTTTTTTGTCTTTCACTTGATCGCACTCAAATACACACCACAGTAGGTAGGACTCCTCTGGACGAGGGATCGGCCGTGTGTTAGACAGCGGAGGGAAAATTCATAATGAACTTCAAAAACCACAGGGAATTTTGAATTTTTAGGCGCGTTCGCAAAATTGTGGAAAGCGACTATTAGCTTTGCCATGTCTGTCTGTCCGCATGCAAAAACTCGGGCCCACTGGACGGATATTCATGAAATTTAATTTTTGAAATTTGTTGAAAATCTCTCGAGAAAATTCAAGATTCATTAAAACCTCACAAGAATAACGGGTACCTTACATGAAGACCTCTGTACATTCATGATAATACCTCGCTGCATTCTTATTAGAATGAGAAATATTTCAGACAAAAGTTCTAAAGCAGAGACAAACGCTATTTTATGCTCAATAACTTTATCTGAAAATCGTACCGTTTATGAAATAATGTCGAAAAATGTGATACAGACAGACGGGCCACACATTACAATATAGTAAGACGCATGAGCAAGGCATGCTGGATAACTAAGGCTACACACACATACTCATCATCATCATCATCATCATCATCATGAGCTGTGAAATATTAGGCGTAGTGCCTGTTCTTTATCCCTCGAGCTGAAGCTGGTCCTTCCATCTTTTCCTTGGGCGTCCTGTGCTTCTCTTCGCTTTTGGCCTATATTTCAGTATTTGAGTATCCTGTCTGTGTCCATTCTCTGTACATGTTGTAGCCACTCTCGTTGGTACTGTTTTATTTCCAGAACAATGTTCTGCACTCCAAGTTTCTCCCTCACGGATTCATTTCTCTCCCTGTCTAACTTACTATTTCCTAGCAAATGTCTTAAAAATGCCATTTGTGTTGCTTCCAATCTTTGTTCATCTCGTTTCTTCAGCACCCAGGCTTCACTACCGAACCTTAAGGCTGTTCTAGCTGTGATATTGTGGATTCTCAATTTTGTTTCTTTAGTCATATGATTTCCGAAATTCCATCGTATAACACACACACTCAGAATAGGTAATACTGGCTGCTTTTCCACGGCAACTATAGTTACACGAACGCACCTCCGTGTTACGCCTATAGTATATCGCCTGTCTTGTTCGAGGGTGTGGCTATGAAGATCGGCCGAAACGTCGGTGTGTCTTTGACGGACCAAACGGCGTCACGCACCACAAGCGGCTAACTTCCGCAACTCATTAACGTTTCGTAGGCACATTTTCGTGACGACAAGCCTCGACAATTTGTTGTCATGTTGAGGAACTGCGAGATGTCCGACGTTTCGGATACAACTGCGATTGCATCCTTTTCCATTTGCCAGAACCGTACACCTAATACTTCCATGTAATAGAACATACACAGACTTGATTCACATTAATAATTAATGTGATGATAATGAGGGAATTCGTGAAAGCACGAGCTAGGTTCCTGTATGATTGACGGCACTGTAAAAGAGATTGTGCAACTGATATCAGAAGATAACAAAAGTACAATCAAAGCTCGTCTTGGGGAAAAAAGCGGAAGGAACTTAAATGTATTTTATAAATGATATATCAATAGAATTTTAGAAATTTTGTACCAAACTTGTACCAACTTTTATATCCTGAAAATGAACATGCACGTTCCTCATATGCTTTAATTTGTACCTAATTTGCAGTACTGCCTCACGAGTAAACAAGAGTTTGATACCTTATTTATTTATTATTTATCTTACGAGACTGTCAATAATTGAGACTTTGGACTATTGGGGAAAAGATCTGGGAAAAAAGAGTCCCTGTTCTAACTGAAATATTATCTCGATAATTGTTGCGAGGGACTGAGAAAACCACGACAAATCTCAGTAAGTCAGTCAGTCAGTCAGTCATTCAGTCAATCTTACAACCACACTGAGCCCCAACCAGTGAGTGAGTCTCTTTACAATTCATATTAAAATACGTTACAGACACACAGGATCCCACAACGGTGTACAAGCTTTTGTGCCTATGCGAACTGAATGGTAAGCCAAACAGTGATTTAAATAACTTATATTCTTAGCCCATACTTTCTGTATGCAGTTTCTATACCAGTATCAGTAAAGATAGCTTTTGTTTGATAAACACACATAAAGGGGAGTGAATTAGAATTCTTTTGTCTCCTATTATCCACAAGGAAGATACATCCCTAGACAGTTGTTAATGAAGCACCTTAGTGTGTTCACGTTCGGCAGATAACATATCTGGGTAACATGGCGCTCAGGAATGAAATAAAATGTACGTAATCGATCCAGACTGCACGAAAGGAGACACAGAACAACCTCGACTAATTAAAAATTCGAATACCAAGTCTTTGTTTGGTTTTGTTACGAGCTGCTGCTCTGCTCTTATTGATTTCAAGCCCTCGATTACATTCTTTATCCGCGGACTCGTGCACATTGGTCTATTGTATAAACTAAACACAGCTACTGAAACGAAGGTTTGTACATCCGAGTGCTTATAGCACGGCCCAAGGGGTAGTGCCAAATTCAGAGGATGAAATCCCCTTTAGCTTTATTTAACCTTTTAAAGCCTAGCGGTAACTTTACGTACTACCCGGTTTAACATTAAAAAATTCTACGTGGTGCCCACATTGCGTTTATGTGTTTTGTACGGATCTCAGAACAAACAGCAACTTTTGCCTTATAAAACATTAAGAGATTGGTTTTTTATAACCGAAGTGGAGAGTGTTTACAGCGCGGTACGCGCTGAGTCCTTATACAAAACAGATACGCTTCGTCTTTAAAGGGTTAAAATCCAGTCGCAGCACGGCGTCTTGAATGTTGTCACTGTAACTGAATCGTTGTAACTTTCTTTCTTACTCCTCGCTAATTTAAAAACACCCATTCAATATCACTGATTATGATCTATACAGAACAGAACGGGTTGATAATAAAGAATGATAAATTCGAAGAGATGTGTAAAATAAGGCTGTGTCTCATTTTAAGCTCCTATTGCAACGTACTCTTAACGGCAAGTTTGTGAAACCCAATGGGACTCATTAACCCTTTAAAGACGAAGCGTATCTGTTTTATATAAGGACTCAGTGCGTACCGCGCTGTAAACACTCTCCACTTCGGTTATAAAAACCAGTCTCTTAATGTTTTATAAGGCAAAAGTTGCTGTTTGTTCTGAGATCCGTACAAAACACATAAACGCAATGTGGGCACCGCGTAGAATTTTTTATTGTTAAACCTGGTGCTACGTAAAGTTACCGCTAGGCTTTAAAAGGCTAAGCACTATCCTGTGCGCCACTGGTATCCTACAGTTTCCTCAAATCCGGCTACCTGAATCTCAGCTTGCATCATGCTGCTGATTCTCGCGTAGACGAAATAAAGTAAGATAAAATAGGACGAGGTGTCGATAGGTGTTTGAAAGGAGTCGTCCGCAGCCCGATTTGTCACAATAATACGTCACGCGTTACCCTGATAAGCTACACACACACACACACACACACACACACACACACACAGACACACACACAGACACACAGACACACACACAGACACACACACAGACACACACGCACACACACAGACACACACACAGACACACACACACAGACACACACGCACACACACAGACACAGACACACACGCACACACACAGACACAGACACACACACAGACGCACACAGACACACACGCACACACAGACACACACGCACACACACAGACACACACACAGACACACACACACAGACACACACGCACACACACAGACACAGACACACACTCACACACACAGACACAGACACACACACAGACGCACACAGACACACACGCACACACAGACACACACGCACACACACAGACACAGACACACACGCGCACGCACGCACACACAGACAGACACACACACAGCCACACACACAGACACAGACACACACGCACACACACAGACACAGACACACACACAGACGCACACAGACACACACTCACACACAGACACACACGCACACACACAGACACAGACACACACGCGCACGCACGCACACACAGACAGACACACACACAGCCACACACACAGACACAGACACACACGCACACACACAGACCCACACAGACACAGACACACACACAGACGCACACAGACACACACACACACACACACACACACACACACACACACACACACACAACAATTGGCCGACATCAAAACAGCCTCACCACTGTACAAAACTGCTCTGTGACTCATCTGTGTTACATGGTCGCTATGCAGTCAAGTAAACTTTCATTTCGCAACTCACAGAAAACACATCCCTTCTGCATAACGAAAACGCATTGGTTCATGTTTATACAGGCGATTATTGCGAAAACCACACAACAGGCAATACTACAGAATGTGACAAAATGCAAGTACCTTAATAGTTACGGCACACTGAACACAGTCACTACTGGGCCTCACAAGATCAAGTAACCTCTTTATTCCTTTTTAAAGGATAATCGCTGCGTCGTCAACGAATCCCTCTGCCTGTATAGGGCAATGCGTCTGTATTATCTATACCAGGACCGTGCACGGATCAAGCTTCCTTTTTACCAGAAGGCGGACATTTCAGCTGCTGCGTTTCTTTTATGGTTGTCGTGGGCGTCGCAACTATCACGGGATGTCCCGGAGGATGCTGGCTTTCTGTGTTCGGTGCAGCGATAACAGAAACACTCTGTATAAGTCCAGTTTATGCGCCTCACTTGCTAATGAGTTTAGAGATGAAACAGCATCAGTCCGAATGGAAAAGAAACCGCGCTGCAAGATGCCCACTTCAATTTGTCACTGACGAGTGACATTATAAAGGAAATGATTCCTGGAAGTTCTTGACGCTGCTCATTAGCGTCAGAGTGTCGAGGCTTCCTGTTCGTATGTTACTAAGCAAATAAATATGTAACGTTTATTTTGGTCTACTCAATAAAACATGGCGTGTATTTTGCACGTCGACATATAACTGGACAGAAGCGAAATTTCTAGCTGGCGGATGTCAGTCTGTACGGTGAGTCACGGTTAATCACTGTGAATAACAAGATGGGCACTGTGCGTATAACGTGACACTGCGGCGCGTTCGCGTAACCACTGTTGCTGTGGAAAAGCAAGGAGTATTAAATGTTACGAGCGCGTGTCTGTATTCATCTGTGGACTGTCTGGCTCTAACATATTTTTCCACATTATCTCATAAACGGCACGATTTCAGGAAGAAACTATGGGGCATAAAATGTGTTTTGATTTTCTCGACAAATTTTGTCTGAAACATTTCTCATTCTACGGGGAATTCAGCGAGATATTATCATAGACGTACATAGGTCTTCATGTACAGTACCCATTATTTTTTTTCTTTGATTTTAATGAAAGTTGAATTTTCTCGACAGATTTTCGAAAAACTCTCAAATATCAAATTTCATGAAAAATCCAGTGGCAGCCGAGTTGTTCCATGCGGACGGACGGACGGACAGACAGACTGACATGACGAAACAGTCAGTTTTCGCAATTTTGCGAACGCGCCCATTAAACAAGGACGTACTGGAACGCGAGTGCAGGTTTCCTGCTGCGGAGAAATGAGTACACACACCACAGAAAGAACTAAGATCACAGAACGGACGGACACCACAACACAATACAAGCAGCTCGCAGATGGTATATTCAGTGACGCAGAACAGACTTTACAAAGGCGTTCTTTACTTTCCACAACATCATTCAGTTTACCAGTAGGAGAACAAATGTGAATTAAGCAGAGCAGCCTTGATTTCAGGATTCCCACGCGATGTTGATAAAATCTGCATTCTTCTGGGATATCACGCGGCGTCGAGTGGTAATTGTTTACCGACGTTTCGGGATAACTATCGGTCCCAGCTTCAAGGGTCAGGAAGTCCAAGACGAATAGGCGATACGTTGTCCGAAACGTCGGTAAACAATTACCACACGACGCCGCGTGATATCCCAGAAAAGTTCATAACTCGGAAGTACAGCGGGACTCACTGCGCCCATTTTTACGAAACCTCATGCTTGCTCGATTAGGCGTTGTAAACAGACCTTACAGGGAGCCCAATAAAAGCACGAAAGGACTTTAGTCGCAGCTTCTAGGTCACAGAAGGACGGACGGACCGAGCGTGGTCTCCACATAAGGTGTTGTTTTATTTCGTAAATAACTCATAAAAGAGATCGTAGCCTGTGGGAATAGGCTAACAGAAGCTCAGGAAGACCATTAAAGGTCTAAATAAAACCACAACACGCTGTATCACACACTATAATGATGATTCAGACGATGATATTGAAGTCACGAACTTAACGGAACCCCAATAGACGCCGGCTAATTTCCCACCACAGACGACGCTACGTAATTAATGTAGTTATTTCAGTTGTTAGATGAGTAACTTAAGACTCAGTACATTTCATCAAATTGCATTAAAGTTACATCAGCAGTCTTATGGTCTACTGAACAAGATTTGACCTAAATTTCTGTCGAATAATTGGTTAAAGTTACTAATTTGTCACTGAGATAAATATGATGACTTACGCTTTCGGTTTCTTAATACTATGCCGAACTGGGTACTCGAAAACTCAACGCCTCTTCAGGCACTTACGCAGGCTTTTAGACACTATGCTTTTTACAATTACAGATAATTATTACACTATTTGAGTACATTGAAAATTACGTTCATAACAGATTAGTATTGCAAACGCACAATAATAAAATATATAGTAATCTTTAAATTCTAGTCGTTACCCACGTTTCACCAACCTTAATATTAAAATACTACGTTCTGCCCACACAATGTATTTATGTGTCTTATACGGGTTTCAGAACAAACAACGATTATTTCCCCACACAGCATTAACCGACCGGTTCTTATAACCGCGAAGACGCGCGTTTAACAACGCCGTACGATCTGAATATAATTCAGGTTTAGTTTTAGTGTTTAATGTGTTACACTGAAAATACACTTTTATACTTAAATAACTAAAATTTCAATTAAGGGTTAATCGTAGTCTGATCCTGGTATCATTTACACTATAACCAATAATTTATCCTGCAGGTCTTTCCTAAGTTTGCATGCAGCATGCTTTGTGTTCCTGACAGTTCGTAACACTCCGTTCGTTACAGCGGTAGTAATTAATAGACTCAGATCTTTAAGTTTTAATCAACAACACATAAACACTAGACCGTAATGGTTTTCAAGTTAAGTGCACTCGTAAGTTTTCTGCATATCTGCTAATATGTACTCGTAGCAGCCAAGACCCTGGTATATTATCCAGTGAAACCTCACCTCAGGACATCTGTCAGACACAGATATCCCTAACAGCTAAGTACCCGACAGAAACACGCGTGATTTAATTGTCAGTTTACCTGTTTGTTATATATGGACCATGTGCGAGCTGACATTTGTGTTCCGGTAGCGTTACCCGGTAAAAGATACTGATGTCTTGCAGCTTATGCCTGCAAGTGTGTTCTCTGGCGACTGGCAGACTGAAAACAGCATGAACAGTAGTTCGCATTTTGTACACAAGTTAACAGTATCCATACGCGTAACTTGCGGGGGGCGGGTGGGGGGGATGCCCCCCAATGTTTTTTCGACCTAGGAATAGTTTTTTTGGTTACTGAATTGAATACTGGCATATAAAAACAAGACAGGAAAAAGAAAATGAAAAACGTGCGTTTTATGGGACCAATCTCCCCTCTTTCAAATTTGACTCGTTTGTAAAATAAAGTACCCATGGTAAATGTGCCCCCCCCCCCCCCCGTTATTAGCCATGTTACGCTTATGACAGTATCTATTACTAATGCTCGAAAGACTACATACAAAATTTGATTTTTTTTTTACAAAAGTTACCCATTTCTGGCAGCAACAACAGGAGACCGAACGAGGCGGTTCGGTAGTGAATATCTATGCTTCTTTTGAGAGAGACCTCAGGTCAAATCAGAGGTCAGTAGGCTGTCAGCAGATACATGCTTTCGTTACTCGTAAAAATATGCTTAATTTCCTCATTAAGTTTCCAATTAGACGTCGAAAAAATATTGTACGAACACACTACAATATGCATCATTCCAGTTTCACTGCCACTACGTTATCTCGAATGCTCGCGTCCCTCCATCGCGTGCCGCGAGGTGTTCGTACAGTTGACGTTGACAGGCGATGTTCCACACTGGGTTGTATGTGGGATGCTGTGGAATTGTGCATTTCCGGCGCAATTTCCTGAATTCTGCAATACGGATATACATGCAGAGTTGGACGTAGTGTCTGAAGAGAATTTGCTGTGAGGTACACGACAGCGAAAGACAAAAACCATTCTAAAGTGGAATGGCGGAAGATTTGACGGATCTAATTTTACTCATAACAAAATAATGACGGAAACGCAGCACTCAAAAAACCAGTTTCTCGTCAACTAAATTGCTTGCCTGAGTATGAGCATTACTTGACAAACTGTTTACTTCGTCAATACAGTCAATTTATCACACCAACCAAAAGCACTCTTTGATTTTCACATACAAGTGTCATCATCTCCCTTCGAAACGTCGCAAACCGATTATCCAGTGACCTGGCGTCATATCCCAGGAGTCGTCAACCACGTAACCGTGACAACCTGAAGAAACGCGACATTTTATAAACTTCACAAGTTGCTGCGCATCGAATTACTGGAAGATCTACAAAGAACGAATCTGAAAACACCTGAAAGGAAGTGGTTATGGCGTATTCGAAGCATCACGATATTTACATAGTTACACAGTAATCAAACGACAGACAAGAGCAGTTATTTTCCGAAATCTAAACCTGGAACCGTCTGCATAAGACGTAGTACTGTTCCTGCCGACCGACTCTTTTGCAAACAGACTTAGCCGCAGACGCTGAAAGGTAGATTGGCCTGTAACGACTACGGATGCGTGGAATTCATACACTGTGAAACCAATATGGCCTACTGCACAACGGAAGCCTTTCGTGTGACCTGTCATGAACACCCCAGACACAGTTAAAGCAAACAGGGCCGGGCCTGCCCTCTCCCTCCGGTAGCGGCAGCACAGGGCGGACCCGCTAACCATAAATAAAACAGCAGCGAAAGCATTTTTGATACAGGTCCAAATAAAACGTTTTAACAGATACAAATCTTTTTCGGCTCATTTTGACTGTAATGTAAATGACAGTCTCCTTGCAAATATGTAATGTTTTGTTACTAATGTTTCTTCTATTAATAAAGTTTTGCGTCGCACTGCAAACTGTTTTGACAGCAAAGCTCCGGAAAAACAGCGTTCTCGTCTTAAACAGCGGCGTGCAGTCGTCAAAAAACGAGGAACATCTGCCAGACGCAAGTATTCCGGTCTACTTGCTGTAATTACTTGAAAGCTAATACCAATCTACATTCAGTTCTTACCGCACATAAAACATGGCATGCTACAATTAGAACGACCACACGGCGAGCGCTGTCCAGAAAAATAATCGGTGTTTACTACAGTGAGCATACGGAACAAATACACTCTTGGACAAAATGTATGGATTTCAGTGTTAAATGTGGCAACACATACACTAAACACCACGCTTTAAAGATAATACCGATCTATTTTTATTAATGACGCCTTCCGAATACGGAAATCTTATGATTTCTTTATATCGCTCTTTCGTTCATGCAGCACAGCAAGTGTTTATTCAGTCTCTCCCGTTTAGTTAATAGTATCTCTCACGGAAGGGCTTGAAACTGAGGCAGTGATATCGTTTGAATCTGACAGTTCATACGGTACTGACGTACATAAACACCAGCCAAAGTTCTCGTTTACAGGGGAATCGTGTTTGTATATATATGTATATATATACACATACATACATACACACACACATATACACACATACACGTACACGGACAACTAACTGAACAAATAAATAAATAAATAAATAAATAAATAGACAGTTTAATCAGCCGATCTTCTCAAGTAGTTCCCCAAATTTTATGGAAACCGAACGTTCATGATCGTGTTCACAACAGCTCACCACTCATCCCTGCCCTGAGCCACATGAGTCCACAACCTCCCACTCTGTGTCCTTAAGTTACATTTTAATATTATAATTCCACCTAAGCCTACACATTTCAAGCGGCTTCTTTCCTTTAGGTTTCCGCACGAAAATTCTGTATACATTTATCTTTCCCTCATGTGTGATACACACCACGCCCGTCTATGTGTAGGCCTCTTGCACTAGCCTAAAGTCCCTGTTCATATGCGACTGACACACGCACACACTAAACCTTTGTAAGGCACTGCTATATTCATGCACTAGTCAAACTACAGTCACATTCATACTGGATGGCAACTTGTTCCACGTATAGGCGAATTTCACTCAGACATGTCAGCTTTAATGGCGTTTGTTTTCTGTCAAAAGCTGCTTGTCGATGATTCTTGTAGAACCTTCACGGTTCCATTTTTACAAATAAAGACAGGGAAAGGGATCCATGATATAATGGTAACTGCTTTGAAGTGACGGACCGGAATTTAGTTTGAGCGAATATGGCAATTTGAGAACACAGTCTGGATACGAAACCGTGACTTACAGAACAAAGTACGGGGGCTTCCAACTGAACCGGAACGTTCAGTGTACAGTTGCCTATCATAAGCGGATTGGCATTAATTAGGTTCAAGCGAACAATAGGCTACTAATTAAAACACACATGGCGTAGGTTAAAGACAGTTCTGAAGGCATGATAAAGGGTACGAGATAATCACATGAAACTAACAATAACGACCAATGCCGTCAGCGCTGCAATGTGCAACAACGCAGCAGGGATGATGGTTAATTGTGTGTGTAAGGCGAGGTGGAGGTTGGGGCTTGGGTTATACAGGACTTTTTCATCCTGGTCAAAATTAGTACGCACGAAATTTAACTTTAAAATTTTTACTAACTCGGCATTCGTAAAACAAGTATTCGACAGAGGCTCCCCATCTCTTGAGTAAAGGAATCCAAACTTCACCAGTGATGAAATGACTCCTGTATTAAATGAACACCCTCAAACTATTCAGTTGTTGTGGTTCAGCAAACAGCAGTACAACATAATAAGGCTAGGGAAAATATGTACAGATTTTTCCCCCATGATTCAGTATATGAAGAGTAAAATATTGTGAAGTCACGTGTCGGTGATGCAAGCCAGCTTTCCTCCCTCTGCCTTTAGACTTGAAGACATTAGCGTGCATAATGCTTCATCTGTTCGTAGAAATAATATGGTTGAGGCACTGCGCTACAAACCGGCGGGTAGCGGGTTCGATTCCCAATGGTGTCAGTGGATTTTTTCATTGGCATAATCCTGTCGGTCGCACTATGGCCCTGGGGTCGACGCAGCCTCTAACAGAAATGAGTACCAGGAATATTTCCTGGGGGTGTGCGCGGCCGGTGCGTCTGGCTGACAACCTACCAACTTCTTGTGCCGATTGTCTAAAAATCTGGGAGCCTCGACCTCCTGGAACCCTCTGGGCCTGTCCAGGTCTGTAATGGGACTGCCTTATCTTTATTTGTACTGTAATTTTCCGAGTACTAAATCACACCTACGGCTAGAAGTCTTGAATTACAAACTACTTAACGGCGCTTTGCAAGTAATACGGCCACTTTCAACATCCGACACATTCAGCAAACGACTAATTCCAACGAGTATATAACACATGAACTCTTTGAAGACAGAATTTCATGCAAATAAAAATGCAGTTCCTACCTTACAGAAAAATAACACCATCTTCATTATAAAGGCAAATCAGTTAATACCGTTTAGAGAAATAATCCCCGCGTGCTCTGAGAAGCGTACAAAACATATAAGCACATTGTGCGGGGAAAACGTTGCATTTTGTGTTGCAGCACGTAGTGGGCGGTTTTTACTGGGCTTTAAACGGTCAAGTAACGTACAATGATAAACAGTTTTATTTTTGTACTTACCCTCCCCTGGAAAAGTCCGCTGCTGGTTTCCTGCGGTGAATCACAACTGCCTCTTCTCGCTCACTGTTCACAGACGGTCTTCTTCAAGAATCTGCAAGAAAGTTACACAAAATATTAGGGTCCACCTTTCAGTAGGATATGGAAGAAATCAACAGGCCGATCAAGAATGGAAATAGTAAATACACAAACTCCATGGAGCACAGTCCTTCTTGAGAAGCTAACAGTTCCTCAGCTAGTCAAGAAATCCACCCCGTTCTGTAGAAATCGAAAGTTCATCACTGCGTTCACAACAGCACACATGTCCCTACAGCCCTACTGGGCCAGGTCAGTCCAGCCCACGCCCCCACCCTATCGCTGGAATATGTATTTTAATATTATCCTCCAATCTATACATAGGACTTCCAAGTGGTATATTTCTCTCAGGTCCGCCCTCTCCCCAAATCACATATGCACATTTCCTTCCTCCGATATGGGCTACATGCCCAGCCCATCACATTAACTTTGATTCCCATATTGGAACACTACCTGGTGAGAAGTACAAACACTGAAGCTAATACTTACGCAGTTTCCTCCAGTTCCCTGTTACTTAGTCCCACTTACGTCCAAATATGTTCCTCAGCATCCAAGTATCAAACACCCTCAGCCTATGTTCCTCCCTCAGTGCGAAAGGCCAAGTTTTAAACCCACACAAAACAGCAAATGTATATGCATACAGAAAATACCTTTACATTTCTGTTTACCTTAAAAATGTCGACGGTAAGGAAAGCATTGTATAGTATACAATGTTGTCCTTACCGTCGACATGAGAAGATTTCAGATTACGGTCAGAGTAGGGTTACAGTATACAATGTATACTGTAACCCTACTCTGACGTCTACAGTACACAATGTATACTGTAACCCTACTCTGATGTCTACAGTACACAATGTATACCGTAAGCCTACTCTGATGTCTATAGTACACAATGCATACTGTAACCCTACTCTGACGTCTACAGTACACAATGTATACTGTAAGCCTACTGTGAGGTCTACAGTACACAATGTATACTGTAACTCTACTCTGATGTCTACAGTACACAATATATACTGTAAGCCTACTCTGATGTCTACAGTACACAATGTATACTGTAACCCTACTCTGATGTCTACAGTACACAATGTATACTGTAACCCTACTGTGAGGTCTACAGTACACAATGTATACTGTAACTCTACTCTGATGTCTACAGTACACAATGTATACTGTAAGCCTACTCTGATGTCTACAGTACACAATGTATACTGTAACCCTACTCTGATGTCTACAGTACACAATGTATACTGTAACCCTACTCTGATGTCTACAGTACACAATGTATACTGTAACCCTACTGTGAGGCCTACAGCACACAATGTATACTGTAACCCTACTCTGATGTCTTGCCTATACGAATCCATCGCGTTACCACAGAGCTGATTTCTCTTGTCACACGTTACGTCCTGAGTGCCGGTTTATACACAGTGAGGTATCTGCACTGCGTTGATCGTGTCTGTTTTGAGGTTCCGTGAGCTTTATGGTGTCTTGTCAAATATGAGCTCACGAACGCCACTGTTAGCCTAGGACGACCACGAGTTCCGGAGGTAGGATGGGCTTTTCGCAGGGATTACTTGCCTCCCGCCTGCTCCGTTGTTGCTCCAGTTTCTCCATTCTTGCCGAACCCCATCCCCTTAGACGGAGTGATGGCCCACGGCCTCGGAACAGGAGGGGTGGGTCTTTAATCTCCGTCTCTGGAAAGGATCACTGCAAGCTACGGACCTGACAACTTCAGTCCAGTAATTAATTGTGTCGTAAGTCCCTTCATTTTTCTGGGATTTGCATATCCATTTATCAATACCAGTGCGTTTTCTCTCTACAATTCTTTCCTTCTTTCTTCAATTCATTCTGTTCACTCATTTTTGCATCTTTCTAGTCCAAATTTTCGTTATTGTCTTTTCAACCAATTCATCATTCTTACATACTTTATGCTACCCACACATTTTCAAAACTCCTTCGATCATTACTGTAAAGACAGCAAACGACTGTCTTAACTGGCTTCTACAAAGTTAATTCGTTTGCAATATCGTCTTCAGCATCCCAAAGCATGGCATAAATAACTGTCTGGAACAAAGTTTGTAATTCCTTCCCTCGAATGTAATAGCAAGATTCATAACTTATTACTGACTAATTTTCATTTTAACTTACTCTAAGTCATTAGCGGATGTTCACTCGCATTATATTTAATGACATGAAGAGACTGTTTAGCAATAAATGAGATGAGCAGGTTGTTACGAGTGGTGAAATGAACCGCTGTGATAGTGAGATAGCAAGTTCGAATTCCGATTGGAGCACGGTTTGAGGTCCTCATTTCCCTCTTTATATTATCCTGTATCAATAACGTACTTTAGGCGAATGCATGCACCCCCATACGTCAATCCGTCCGTCCGTCCATCCGTCCATGTACCTGCTTGCCTGACTGCCTCTCTCTGTCTGTCATGGTTCACTTCAAAATTTCTCCAGTGTCCTTTACTCTGAATCCGAAAACAGCACCTGGGGTTTTTGTTTTTAATTCTGGATCCAAACGTACAAAGTTTTAGAAATTTAGTTTGTTTCCAACACATGATGCAATATATTTTAAAATAAACAAAGAAATATTCCACATAAATTTTTCCTGAACGTTAACTGATGCCCACGGTTTATTTCTGTGCACCATCGCGAAACTTGCTTGAAGTGACCAAGATAAACTACGAACAAGTACCTTGCACTCATGTGCCTGACATGTGATCACGGAAAGACAGCAACGAATTCAACATTGCAAGCCTTTACAATAGTAACAGGCGCTGACCGACACAACTCATAGTATGTGACGCGTATCACAATGTGCATGTATATCACGCACCTCAGCAGCTAGCTGCCTGACAGAAGAATCCATAGCTATGAAACTTAATCCGATCGAGGCTCTTCTGGGATGGTCTGCAGTGTGAGAGGGTTACCAATTACAAATCGACGCTGCATAACATCTCAGAAAAGCGAAGACCTCAACTACGTCTCAACTTCTGCGTTAAAGATGGAGAATCTACTCTCTAAATACAGCCAGCAGGTTCATCCAAAACGCTGGTAAATTTTATACCAAAACTAGAGGGCGTAATACAGATCTTTGTGTAACGAGAAGTTCAGATTCTTTCTGGCTAGTGTAGGTGCAATCGCGCGTGCAAGACAAGGCATATTGCTCCACACCTCGAGCCATCACACTACCGCCACGTATGAAGAAGTTGGTATAACCTTCAGTTTTACCACGCATCCAGCATGTCAGAAACATCCCATACGAAGTGGTTTACACTTTCTACACCCAAAACCCTTTAGGGTAGGATGTTTATGTAAGAGCCTTGGGGTTCGGCACAGTCGGTATCAGTGCAGCACACATGTGTGGACGAAAGCTCGATGCCCCTGCAGTGAGAAATGTGATAGAAATGCGAGGCTTGTGGTTATCGCAATGGCATTGATGAAGAGTCAAGTGTTTTGGGATGCTACGCCGTGGCGATTTCTAAGTAATCACTGACGTTTCGGAGGACTGTAACGCCTGTGTCTTCAGGGTCAAGCAATCCAAAAAAAGATGGATAGTGAATAATGAATTGGAAACGTTCTACATGGGGGGCGGTTGGAGCATAATGAGGAACTGCCCTAAGATTTCCGTGAGGACAGCCACAGCAAACTTCGGTCATGATATGATTTCTGGTACTGATACTTGAACCCGGTACCTCCCAAATAAGAAGCAGTGCACGTACAACCCCACTGGGGCTTTCGTGATTATTATTATTATTATTATTATTATTATTATTATTATTATTATTATTATTCAGGAAANATTATTATTATTATTATTATTATTATTATTATTATTATTATTATTATTATTCAGGAAACGTCTCTTCAGATGGCCGTACAAAACCGGAAACGAAATTTTCGAAATTCGCGTAAAGAAGATTTCGTTCTCCAAGCTGAATGAACTGTCGTAAGCCAACAGCCTCAATCCCCGTATGAAAGCGCTAGGTTGCGATTGGTTCAACCGTCTGTTGCGGTGTTCATCTAGATAGCACCGTGATGGCGTCCGTTTAATTCCAGTGGGAAGATTCCCTTCGAGTCGTGTTACTCTAGCCATGACGTAACACCAGCACAAGCAGCGCTCGTTCAAACCATCCGATGCCCTTCTCCCCGCTTGACACTAAAGCTGGCAGACGGGAATGCAATCACAGAGGTGACAAGAACTAATGTCAGCAGAAGCATGTCTCTGCCCCGTGCACTTCCCAACCAACCGAGGGACGGGGTCCACAGCATGTACCCTATGTGCCATACCGTAACCTGTGGTATAACCGAGAGACGGGAAAATGTAGACCAGTGAACATTTACAGTGGCGGATTTCATTACGTCATTTAATATGTAAAATAATGTAAAATTTTTTCCTCCCATACGAAGTATTCTTAGTAGCCAAATAAATCCAGGAACACGATCTCCTTTCTGAGAGGTTAATTAATTGTATCAAAATGTTTCTATATGGGACGTCCCATTGCAATGACGATACACGGATAATAACCGTCAGTCGCAACTCTTTTTTATATTGGATGGTTTAATTCAACATGTTTCGGCTTAACAAGAAGCCAGGCAGGAAACGTTGTTCTCACCAATCATTCCAACATCAACAGATTCCAGCCATTAATTCTTTAGTGTTCACTGGCTCCTATTACATACCACCAGGTTTAATATTAAAAGATGCTTCCATTTTGCGAGCACAGTGCATTGGTATATTTCGTATGATGCCCAAAATAAACAGTAATTTACCTAAACTAAATTAACCCCTTACAGACAACGATTAACCTGAATTATGTTTAAAGATTCAGCTCGTACCGCGCAGTAAACACACTCCGTCTCTGTTATAAATACCGATCAGTTAATGCTCTGTAGGAAAATAGCCACTGTCTGTTCATAGATTCACATAAAACACATAAATGCAGTCTATATGCAGAATGTACAGTTTGTGACTGTTAAACCCGGTGGTACACATAGTGACCACAAGGCTTGAAAGAGTTAACCGACTGCCGTCATACGTACCTTGTTTTCTACGAGACATAAACTGAATTTTTAAATATAATTAATGTTAACTGTAGTCTCCACACATTTAACAGACCTATGCCTGACACTGTAGGCTTTAAACAAACCATGTAACACATACACGACAGCTTTCTGCAGAGCAACTGATTCATTCCATTAGCAGCCATCACTGGGAAGGACAGGGAAGCTATATCACTAGACATTCAAACAAGCAAAGGGTAAGCAGTGGACGTCCCGCCCTTGGATTACAATGAGAATGAGCGAGAGATGTTATAAGGCATGCAACAACACCCAAAATAAGCCAGCCATTTATATCCGTTCTCTATCCCCGCAAACAAAACTCCTCTTTCCCAACTACCTACGTGCTGTACTGTATGAAACAGCTCAGTTCTGGCAGGGCGTTTCCTAAAGACCTTCCACTATCATGCAAATAGCGTGATCCTACTGTTGATGTTGCCTGGCTGCCAACTGTGACGTTTGTGCACTGATTCAAAAACTGTAAGCCATTCAACCAACCCTTTACATGGACTTCAAGATTAATAAACACAACTGCGCCTGGTATTCTCAGTGGCACGTGTGTTTTATTACGTGGCCAAGCGAACACAAACGCAGAGTAGACGGCACAGCGACTCGCTACGGACTTGACGGTCGGGGGTTCGAATTCGGGTGGTGGCAAGAGATTATCTATTCTACATACACGTCCAGGCCGGTCTTGAGGAAGGGGACGCTTTCCCTGGAGTAAAGCGGCCGGATCGTGGCGTTGACCACCTACACCCATCTGGTGTTACTCCCACTTTGTACATCCTATGACATCTTATGGTATAACCTTTACCTTTACCAAGTGAATGAGAATATTGTGGATTAGTCGCATTTTTTGTACTTCCTGTGATTCAAGTGCTACGGTACGTTACCCTATGTCGACTAGCAAACTGTTATAGACGTTTCGAAAGGAACGTAATTCGCACAGCCCCTGCTCGGACTGTTTGACCCTAAAGACGCAGGCACTGCGCTCGTTCGAAAGAACAGTAACTGTTTGTAAGTCGACACGCGCAATAGCCCAGAGGACTTGACTCCCAGCACCACTGTTGGGAAAACCCCAAAATTCGCAATACAGAAGATGTTATACCCTTATTTACTCGAACACTGTTCATTGTGTAAGGCATGCCTCACACACACACACACACACACACACACGCGCGCGCGCGCGCACACACACACACACGCACTCACACACACACGCTCACACACACACACACTCACACACACACACACTCACACACACACACACTCACACACACCCTCACACACACACACACACGCACTCACACACACACACACTCACACACACACTCACACACACAAACACTCACATACACACGCTCACACACACACGCACTCACACACACACTCACATACACACTCACACATACACACGCTCACACACACTCACACACACTCACACATACACACTCACGCTCACGCTCACACACACACACGCACACACACTCACACACACACACGCACTCACACTCACACACACACACACACACACACACACACACGATGCTGACTGACTACCAGCTGCTTACGGCTGCACCCCGTAGTGCAGAATACTGAGCTGCCAATCAGCAAAACGCCATACATTTCCGCACACAAACACATTACAGCATGTGTAGTTCCCACTGAGGCCCATACTCCATCGCATTACTTGCGTTTCTGACAAATTATAACTCATGCCAGTCTATGTGGTGGCCGTATGAACCACCCGACACCTGAACATTCAAGTCTTCTGGGATATTACGCCGTGTCGACCGGTAAACAGTTACCGACATTTCGAAGCATGGTAATGCCTTCATCTTCATTCAGTGTCATGTAGCGATGGTTCGAAACGTCGGCCAACTATACATCACACCGGTATAACATCCCAGAAGATCTTCAGCAACAACGCTTTGACAGCCTCAAATGTAATATCAGGCAACTCGTACTCGCAGTATCGACCCTCGACACCGGGACAAAAATTTCCCACAAATCGTCATTTCATTTTTGCCACTGATACAAATTACGAACCCTAAAGACTTTAAAATTAAGGTTTAAGTTAGTAATATCCATTTTAGTCGCATTAAAGGTACTTTGGCGAAATGAGTTAAGGATAAGCTGTCCGCAAGCCTGCCTGCGGGAATGGGTTGGTCGAACCTGGGCCTTCATCACGTTTACAAATAAATAATGGTCAGGAGTTACATGGAACATGAGTGACGGCTGAAGCGTCTTTATTTATATGATCATTTACTGTCTATACACTCTGTGCACCATGCAAATGAAGGCATTTTTACATTTCAACTCTTTGACAAATGATTCTGTCTAGTTGGATATTTGCTTAAGCGAGCGCTCACACATAAAGGAAATGGACCTCCAGACATTATGTATCGTCACTGGGGGGCCGTTAAACCTTACCCGCATTGTTGCTCTTGCCATGAGAACTATTGGCATTACACAATGAGACAATATATGCATATGAAATGTAAGAGAGTAGGGTGGATTCTCCTGCTGTAATATGGAGACAAATACGTAGGTCTTCTATAACAATTACAATAATAGCTGTAAGAAATAATGAAAATAAATGGGAGCGTGTGGGAACAAGGCTACGGTAATTAATGGTTTATAATAAATCACAGGGGTTGGTCCAGTCAGGGTGAACCGGTAAACCGCTCACAGAGTCAAAATGGATTTGAAAATATGACTTGAAAACAATTGGGCTTAATTGTATAAAGATAACTTGGAATTTTAAATTAATGAATTCCGAATGAACTTATCCACTGTCATATTCCTTTCTGCAGCACATATCACAAAGATTGTATAAGCCAGTGTGACGAGAAAACAAACAGCAACATTGATTTTAAGTTTTTATTTAATGAAACTTGTGGTTACAGTAACTAGGCCACGGGCTGGATGTCCGACGAATCGGGGTTCAATTCCCGTCAGTGGTAAGATATTAACCCTTTAAAGACGAAGCGTATCTGTTTTATATAAGGACTCAGTGCGTACCGCGCTGTAAACACTCTCCACTTCGGTTATAAAAACCAATCTCTTAATGTTTTATAAGGCAAAAGTTGCTGTTTGTTCTGAGATCCGTACAAAACACATAAACGTAATGTGGGCACCACGTAGAATTTTTTAATGTTAAACCCGGTGGTATGTAAAGTTACCGCTAGGCTTTAAAAGGTTAATCTCGTCTCCAAAGCGCCCAGACCGGCTCCGTGGTCCACTCAAGCCTCCTGTTCAATGGGCACCGGGGGTAAAGCGGCCGGAGGGTCCCGTATAGCACAGACGCAAAGAACGTAGTGAAGTGTAACTGCATTTCCCCGCTACACTCCTTCATGGCGTGCACATGGACAGCGTTACCTCACTTACCTTTATTTTAGTTTGCCTTACTCTACCAACTGCAACGGTCACATAGCTTCGAACGAGAGGATTATTACCCACTGCCGGTACTGGTGCTCCGACAGTTCACACGGGCGTACTTCTGTGTCATGTCGAATTCATCTTTAAAACTCATCCTATCAAACGGAACAGTGTAAAATATGAAGCTGAAAATCGTCATTCAATAATGACCGAAATGGAAGATAACATAGTTATGTCACCAACTGGACGTTCAACAACAAACTCTTGAGTAACCAATACATTTGCTCAAAAACTGTGTTCCACTGATAACAAGTTAGTTGCACAATAAGCACACTAAACTGCACCTAGAAGTCCGCCCCTCCCCCCTTCCGGCACCAAATTTTAGTTTGTATTTTCTGTTCTTGAAGCAGAATTTATTATGTAGCTTCGGGTTTGTTACACGACTTGAAGATGGACACCGATGTTGGGGTGCTTATTGGTACGGATGGTTAAAGAATTTATGAAACACCATTGTCACTGGCAGAAACAATGACAGCCAAACGGAAAGCAGTGCCAAATCAAGAATGGACAAATTAACAGCAAAAGAATGGATGAAATAAGGAAAGAAAGACGAAAGAAGAGGAAGCAAGGAGGGAACCAAAGGAACAGAAGAGAAAAGAAAAAAGAACAATATTAAGGTAGAAATAAAACACAGAAAGAAAGAATGAAAGAAAGAAAGAAAGAAAGAAAGAAAGAAAGAAAGAAAGAAAGAAAGAAAGAAAGAAAGAAAGAAAGGAAGGAAGGAAGGAAGGAAGAAGGGACAGAAGAATATATACACGAAATAAAAGAAAAAGAAAGGATTTTTCTTTAATCCCTTCTTTTTCTTGTGTTTATTTTCTGGGGGTTGACTTGCATTTCGGGGCGTGGAGCAAGATATAACTACAGTGTCAGAAATTACCGTATACATGTTAATGTTACGCGTTTTCTTAAACCTGTGCACGTAGATACAGTTCAAAGGAACCAGGCCTTCTAAAAGCGCTTTATGTAGCACTCTCATTCATTGCAGACGTCTCAAACGATTAGAGGATCGGTCTTTAGCAGCGGTTTACACGATGTGGCAGTTATGATGCTATTCGTATCTCTCATGTATATGAACACCAAGTGGGTCGGTGGTGGCTTGTAATGTCTTGTCCAAGTGGCAATCAGATAGACCACGCCCGCACGAAACATCTTTCTTGCTCTGCGACGTTTACTCTTCATTTTCTTTGACTTACAAACAGACGGCTGGGGCGAATGTACAACATACTGAAGGAGCTCACATATATACGCCACATCCTACAAACTGGAACACATCACACACTTAACTAAACACGTTAAAGCAAGCGTTCTTAAACTTTCTTTGCCACTGACTCCTCTGAGAGTCTGCTGAAACCTACGTACCCCTTCTCAGAAAAATGTATTTAAATGCATAAAATAGAGGTCGTGAGATTTGTTGAATTTAACAAATATTTTTGGAGTCTAGAGGCGAAAAATTACATTGCTGCCTAAGTTCATCATTACATTCAAAGCTGAATTTCAGTCAGAGTTTAGTGAAAATAAAGTTGTAATTTTTTTCCCCCATCCAATTTCACGGACCCCCTGAAATGTATCCACGGACCCCTTAGGCTAAGAACGGCTGCGTTAAAGGGTCCGATATATGCGCGACAGTCCTCTCAGTTGACTTAACCTTTTAAAGCCTAGCGGTAACTTTACGTACCGCCAGGTTTAACATTAAAAAATTCTACGTAGTGCCCACATTGCGTTTAAGTGTTTTGTACGGATCTCAGAACAAACAGCAACTTTTGCCTTATAAAACATTAAAAGATTGGTTTTTATAACCGAAGTGGAGAGTGTTTACTGCGCGGTACGAACTGGATTCTTCTATAAAACAGAGTACCTTTCGTCTTTGAAGGGTTAAAAACACCCCTGAATCATGCGAGATTTGAGGGTGTGGATTAGTGGAACGCTGATGGAATAGTAAATGATTGGGCAAACCGAAGTTTCTGTCCCAGTGCCAACTTGTCTGTCACAAATACCTCACGGATTGCCCGGGGATCGAAAGGGGGCCTCTCTGGTAACAAGACGCCGACTAAAGCCCGAACAGTGGCACGACTCGTACTGTACATCACTTGAGTCTTGTCTATCGGAATGTTCATTTCTACACAAATCTCTCCTTTTCCTCCTCAGCCACTTCGCGGATTATAGTCAGTTCTGTTCTGACACTGTAAGCGTCTTTTGAGTGAGCTTTCCATGTCTGTATATTACAACTGACAGTTCAATTGCAGAAACATATCAGATCTCGTGGGTGCTTCCGTGACGTTTCAAGAGGCAAAATCTTCAAAGTGATGAGAATTATTGCAAGGCAGCCCGTTTCTCCAATTACATTTCCTCAGACTGTCTGCATATGTTACACAACATGCATCTCATGTCTGTCATACAAATACCAGACTGTATTTGTTACTACCACTAATGCGGCGTAACAACTTAACAGGGTCTCATGTCTGTCATAGAAATACCAGACTGTATTTGTTACTACCACTAATGCGGCGTAACAACTTAACAGGGTCTCATGTCTGTCATAGAAATACCAGACTGAATTTGTTACTACCACTAATGCGGCGTAACAACTTAACAGGGTCTCATGTCCGTCATAGAAATACCAGACTGAATTTGTTACTACCACTAATGCGGCGTAACAACTTAACAGGGTCTCATGTCCGTCATAGAAATACCAGACTGAATTTGTTACTACCACTAATACGGCGTAACAACTTAACAGGGTCTCATGTCCGTCATAGAAATACCAGACTGAATTTGTTACTACCACTAATACGGCGTAACGACTTAACAGATTATAGACTCCTGCTTGAGAAACGAATAGCAATACACCAAGTACAGAAATTCCCCGCATTCTGTACGCTCCGAATTTTCGCTGCCTTGTTTACAGTAGCCCAACATTTGGCCATCTCCTGAGCCATATGAATCCAATTCACATATTTATAACAAAATCTGTAAGATCTACTTCTACGACTATTATTCCTATTATTATTACTACTATAGTATTATTATTATTATTATTATTATTATAATAAAACTATGGGCACTTGAGTGTTAAATTCTCATCTGCGAACGATTACAATTTTACTAATAAGATATCTGGGTCTAAGAGGACGGAAGCAATAGAAAAATGGAGAAAATTGCACAATAAGGAGCTTCAAGATTCTTACTTCACACCGAATCTTTTGTGAGTGATCAGATCAAGGGGTACGACATGGGCGGGGCATGTGGCACGTATGGGAGAGAAAAGAAAAGCATGCAGGGTTTTGGCTGGAGAAACCTGAAGGAAAGAGTCCACTAAAAGATCTAGGCTTAGATGGGAGGATAATATTAAAACGAATGCTAAAGACAACGGGAGGGCGTGGACTACATTACTTTGGCTCAGGATACATACCAGTGGACAGGGTAATGAAGCAATGGGTACTACGAATTGCGGAGAATTTCCTAACTAGCTGAGTTCCTCAAGAAAGACTTTGCTCCATGTACGTAGTCACATATTTGTTACAACACTGATAGAGGCTGCAGCCACACACAAGCTGCTAGGAAGCCGGCATAGCAGACTTCAGTTGGTACACTTGGCTCTCCTCGCTGCGGGCTGGACGTTCTAGGGATCGAAGTCCGGTGGGGGTGAGATTTTCCGCAATCGTCCAGATTGGCCGTGAGGCCCACCCAGCGTCCTGTACGATGTGCACCGGTACATGCCCCCGGGGCAAAGCGGCCGGTGCGTGGCATTAACCACCCACCCTCATCTAGCGCCGAGGTTAAAAAAAAAGGAGTGGAGCTATACCTCTACGCCCCCTCTGCGCCTTCACGTCAGGTTACATTTACCTTTTACACTTACGATCCCCCGTTATGAACTGAACCGGCCTGAAGAATGGAACGAAGGAAATAATAGTGTCCTAGGGGTAAGGAGCGAAACCCCTCAGTCAGGCTTTAGGCAAATATTTGAACCCAGAACACTCCAGGTATAGTCCTACACTAATAATGTTAACGAATACGCCGTAACACTGGAGGAAAAGGCCACCAATGACACACTGCAAGCCCGATATTCAGAACACATAATATTACGCGTAGTAGACAGGAAACCTGCGTATTAAATTGCTGTGCGACTTCACTACAGGACTGATCATCCACAATGACTTTCCTTCTTACATGAATCTGATATCAGGCATCTGAATAATTGCCCATGTTTCTATGGGGTTTCTGTTCGGAGTAACTGTAGTTGCTTTTAGAAAGAAACGCTAGGGTTTGTGACATTTCAGGTTTCTATGGTGGCGAGTCTGCAGACGGCTGTCTGTGGGGATGTGATCCTTACACAGAATCCATCCTTAAGGGCAACATGATCCGTCCTCCTTCAGGTCGTCTTTACTGAAGACGGAGGCAGAGAAAATGTCGCACCTTCCTGCCAACCTAACTACCATCACTTCTCGCCAAAAAACCAATGCGAAGTATGTGCGCTTTTCTGTGTGAAGCACAAATAACAAAGCTCACTTATTTCTTTGCTTACTAGTTGTATCAACTGTCGCGTGCACTTGCCAGTAACAACACAATTTCGTACACATAGCCTACCAGCCCGGATATAAACTTCAAAGGTTATTTACACAAAAAGAGCGAAGTTTTCCGGGATACAATACCGTATCGACTGGTAAATATCTGTCGGCGTTTTAAATATCACAGCTCCTTCGTGTTCACGATTCAGCAGTAGAATAACAGTAATGAATTAAGAACAGACAAAATTCATAGAAGAAAAAAAGTTAATACACATTCGTTATAACAACAACTTAACTTGCACGAAGTTGAAATAAATGTCCCTTTTTTATTTAATTTTATCTTTCATCACATTTTACCTTCCCTCTGTCTCTCTTTTCCCCTCCTGCTTAACCGAATTATTTGAGGATAAAGAAGAGATCCCCTTTTTGAAGGCGTCCATAAATCACAAGGCTCGTATTTTAAAACCCTGCTGGTTCAGACTGGCCTCACGCGACAACCAGGAGCTGTGCGACGTAAGTCCCCGTGGGCTGATCCTGCTTCACTGCTTGCTGTAACACACGGCGCCACAGCCACTTGACATCATCGATGCTAGATGCAAGCTTGGTGTCGTGGTCTTTTATCAAATGAGTGTCGCGCCTGAACCACGATGAACTACCAACGCACGCACGCACGCACACAGACACATTCTTGTAGACACGGCAGGTTGTTGTCCGGAGCAATGCGACACATCAACAATAAAGGAAAATATTTATCACTGTCAACAGGTTGAAGTCGTCGCCGTACAAATCATGCTGAAAGGCACAATCGACTCTTTCACTGTGGAAATTTTACTACTGAGCAGCGAGATGCTGTTCCAGTCACTTCTCACACTTTACTACGATAAAACAAGCTAGACGCTGGTTAACGCCTACAGTCTTGAACACTGTAACAGCACGTTCGATTCCTTCCCGGGACATGTGCGTTCGCATTTATTCTGTGCAGAATGAGGCCCTCCCATTGACAAATCACGGTCTAAGGATTCCTACAACATGACTAAAGAATGCATTTTATTCCGAATTTACTCTGAATCTGATGAGACCAGAAAGTCAAACATGGAAGAACTGGACAGTACATAGCACTGCCTGCGGAACCCGGTTCAACCGCATACAGTTCGGGACTGAGCTATGCATCTATGGAAGGAATGTTAAAACACACCTCCTCTTCTAACTGGTGTATTCCACGTTACTAGCAATAGAATATTCAGTGACCATACGACGTGTTCCTTCTGCGAATATTCCCACATGATTCGCCTACATTTCCCAAGCCTCTGCGGTAGCAAAGCTGGGTCTCGGACTGTAGATTATTTACCACCAAATGATATGGTTATGAAGAGAACTGGTAAATAGTAGTAAGTTATTTCTAAGGTGCAATCCCACCATTTTTTACGAAACAGAGAAGGCCTATGAGACACTGAGTGAGGATAATGGCTTGGCAAGCCCACATTCGAAACCCACGAACTGCCAAATATCAAGTAAGAGTGTTAGTCACTCAACAGCGACGCGTTTTAGAAGTAGTGCATGATGATGATGATGATGGCGACCACCACCACCACCACCGCCGCCGCCGCCGCCGCCGTCGCCGCAGCCGCCACCACCACCAGTTAAGATTTATGCGCTCTTGTCTCATTATTTCCAAGGTTCTTCTCATACGTTTGTTACTAATGATGCCCACAGTGAACACACTGAAAATGACAGTGTCCCTGCATAAGTTATATTAACAGGAGAGGCAGAGCTCCCAGCCAATTTAAAGTATCATACTGCCATGTTCCTGCATGAAAACTACATGGAACCAAATGCGGAGGACAGGTAAACAACAGTTCAACGTTCGGTTTGTCATTTCGACCGCTACAGTGAGCCTGCCACGTGGGTGGTTAGCCCAGCGCAGGCACTCAGCGATCCATCACCGGCTTCTGTGTATGAGAGGCGGTAAGTGGATGGAGGGAATGTACCGCACGATCTGTTCGCCGATCAGATCAATGGTTCCTGTTTAATACGCTTAGAAGAAGCTGGGAAAGTGCTTTTAGTCTAAAGAGGGCCAATACTGGAGCGATACATCAGGCCGTGGCATGGTTCTCTTAACCTTTTAAAGCCTAGCGGTAACTTTATGTACCGCCAGGTTTAACATTCAAAAATTCTACGTGGTGCCCACATTGCGTTTATGTGTTTTGTACGGATCTCAGAACAAACAGCAGTTTTTGCCTTATAACACATTAAGAGCTTGGTTTTTATAACCGTGGTGGAGAGTGTTTACAGCGCGGTACGCACTGAGTTCTTATGTAAAACAGATACGCTTCGTCTTTAAAGGGTTAACCTTTCAAAGCCTAGCGGTAACTTTACGTACCGCCAGGTTTAACATTAAAAAATTCTACGTGGTGCCCACATTGCGTTTATGTGTTTTGTACGGGTCTCAGAACAAAGAACAGTTTTTGCCTTATAACACATTAAGAGATTGGTTTTTATAACCGTGGTGGAGAGTGTTTACAGTGCGGTACGCACTGAGTCCTTATGTAAAACAGATACGCTTCGTCTTTAAAGGGTTAATGTAGTACAACCGTGTGACTGCTACAGGCAGCGACTGCAGTGTTGGGCGCAACAGGCTACTGCAGTGAAAGGTAGCCGTTGTTACACTAACCACGTTGACAGCCCGCCCTGTGGATACGTTACATTCTACAACAGTTGCATATTTCTGAAGACATTACCATACATCATTTCAGTACACTAAGTAAAACGTCTGCAATGTACCTTCCGCCTCAGAAGTTCGCGCGTTCGCCGAATCACCAATGACTACACGACAGTACAAGCAGTATGTTGATGTGACTTTCTTCTGCATAACATTAGTACCAAGTTTCGTAAAAATCGGTCACAGGCTTAAGCAAAGGTAAAGGTAAAGATAACCCAGTACAGGCCTGGACAGGCCCTAAGAGTTCCAGGGAGTTGAGGCTCCCAGATTTTGAGACAGTCGGCACAAGAAGGTGGTAAAGTTGTCAGCCCTACGTACCGGCCGCCTTTACTCCTATCAGACATCGCTGGTACATTTCTGTTAGAGGCTGAGTTGATCCCAAGGCCATAGTGCGGCCAGAAGGATTACGTCAATGAAAAATTTCAATGGCACCTTGAGGAATCGAACCCTCGACCTTTCGGCTTACGGCGCAGAAGGTTAAGGAAAGCAGTCTAAAAAGATGACACTAAGTGAGCGTCTTTTTCTGAATAAATTTTTCTTCAGGCAGTTTATCTTTGAAATATTTATTACAGGATAAACACTTCAACAATTTACTAAGACAAACCAACAAATATGCACGCTATTCACAATGGTGTATTATATTGAATTAATGTAACATTAATTCAATATAATACACCATCGTGAATTTGTTGGTTTGTCTTAATAATTTGCAATATGCACGGTGTACAACATATGAAACACTTCCAACAATTTGGTGCCTGCCGCAAGCTGGAACTGTCACCTGGAGATTTGTAGCGTTCCAATTTCTGAAAGCCTGTTTCCAGTTTCAGCACGTCTTGGCGCTTGAATTAACGATTAGGCAGCATTAACCCTTTAAAGACGAAGCGTTTCTGTTTTATATAAGGACTCAGTGCGTACCGCGCTGTAAACACTCTCCACTTCGGTTATAAAAACCAATCTCTTAATGTTTTATAAGGCAAAAGTTGCTGTTTGTTCTGAGATCCGTACAAAACACATAAACGCAATGTGGGCACCACGTAGAATTTTTTAATGTTAAACCTGGTGGTACGTAAAGTTACCGCTAGGCTTTAAAAGGTTAAAGTTGAAAGTGTATATTTCACTATTTTCTCCACCAATGTGCAGCACAATGCGAAAGTCAAGGCATGTTAGGATTGTAATTCTTTACGAAATGTGAGTTTACCCTAAAAGAGCGTTCCTTCTCACACTGACTTACGCTTTATGCTGTTCATGTACGTGCGTACGAGCAGTTAATTTAGTAAACTCAAACCAACAGATGTACAACAAACAGCTTTTTATTTAACTTCAAGTTGTAATAAAAGTTAAATAAAAAAACTAAATACTCTGCATTTGTTGGTTTGATTTTACTAAACTGATTTACGCTTTACATAAGTACCTGATATTTGTCCCGTTAAAAATTTGCCCGCGTCTTGCTAAATGCGTCCCTCAGACACTCCATGTTTTTATTTCTCAAAGTGCGCCGGGCTACCGGCCTTCAGCTGACATCTGTCCCCATTTCGGCCTGCGAGGTTACGGACGGTGCTGCCACTGCACTATGGCTTCTTAATCCGGAGCACTAATCAGGTACTTGTCGTCCAACCGTACCCAACTCCGATTTCTAACGCTAAATTTCTCCATGCTGAACACATTGGTTCTTCCCTTTTTGACCGTGAGCTTTTTTTTGTGTGTATTGCAGTTACCAACTACTAGTCACGATTTTCAATTAGGCCATGTACAAGGGGGCACATTAAAAAACACTTCAGTGCAACGCGTGCATCCACACACGCGCGCACGCGCGCATGCACACACACGCAGACGCATACACACAGAGACACAGACCCAAGCACGCACGCGCACACAGACACACGCGCGCGCACACACAGGCACACACACACACGCACACGCATACACACGAGCGCGCGCACACACGCACAGACACGCACGCATGCGCACACAGACACACACACACGCACGCACACACAGACACACACTCAGACGCATACACACACAGACACAGACGCACGCACGCACGCGCACACAGACACGCGCGCGCACACACACAGACACACACACACGCATACACAGACACACGCGCGCGCGCACACGCACAGACAGGCGCACAGACAGGCGCGCGCGCACACACACACGCACACGCACACACAGAGTTCAGGCATATTGAGATACCTTGCGAAATGTTACACGGCCTCGAAATTGAAGCGGTTCTCTGGATGACCTACGCAAAAAAATTGACATCACATTTGAAACGTGCACAAAAAAAATATATATATATAATTGTGCCCGCTGTTTCAGATGGGTTTCTCACATTAAGGGAAGAACATCGGCTGAAGGTGTACGAGAAGGGTACTGAGGAAGACTTTTGGCCCCAAAATTGCATAATGAAAAGTTAAACATGTTTTTATCACCAAATATTACGAGGGTGATATTTTTAGGCGGATAAAATTAAATGGGGCACATGGTAAGCATGGGGGGAGGGGACGACATACAAGTTTTGGTGGGGAAACCTAAGGAGACTGCTTAGAAGACCTAGGCGCAGATTGCAGGATAATATGGATGCAGAGAAATAGGACAGGAGGGCGTGCTCTGCATTCTCCTGGTTCACGATAGGGACAAGTGGCGGGCTCCTGTAAACATGGTAATGAACCTTCGTGTTCTATAAAGTGTGGGGAATTTCTTGTCTATGTCAGGATATTTCGGTTTCTCAATAAGAACTCCGACCTATGGAGCTAGGTAGCCAGCTATTCAGTCAAAAAAAGGGCGTATACAGCTGACAACCCGTCAATACCTAACCCACGATTGAGTCAAACCTCTAGAAAAAACACTCGATACTGTAGAACACAATCTAGAATTTAATGTGTTCCATGTCCGTACACTATATTACACAAAAACACTAATCACCAACAAATGCAGAAAGAGAGTTTTATCATCAATCGTAACACACTCCCACATGTTTCGACCCTGCTGGGTCATCTTCAGGGAGAACTTTTTGTTATCGTTACACTAAGGTTGCACTTTACAGTTGAGTGAGAATGTGCTGTTGACTGTGTACTGCGTTGCTTTTGGAGGCAGAAAGTATAATCTAGAATATTCCGATCATTTAAAATCGTACTTCAATCTTCTACGAAAAGTCCGTGGTTCATCGCACCTGACGCCCCAGTTAACCGTACGTAGCGCTCTACACCTTACGGGACACAATACCAAACTTCCAGTCCAATAGGTCTACACAAAATAGACCTGCAATCTTTCCAACAGCACTTAGTTACTTACATCAACGTGAAAAACTGCAGATGCGACCGGAAAGAAAAAGACAACAGAAGATCCCACCTTAAAAAATTTGTGATTACACTGATGTAAAACGACTTCGCTTTTTTTTTGCTGCTGTATGAAAAGACGACAGGATCAGACGGTTAGGCCTCACAGTTTCTGTACGCTTCTCGTTTAAAATCAGCCACAGGATGAGTTAAAACATTCCCAATCCTCCCCATCACATTTCCACTTTTTACGCTGGCAGTCTGCAGCTTTCAATTTGAGAAGAAAGCTATCGATCCTGATGTCACGCATGTATTCCATCAATTTGTCCGTTTCTGTGTTAAAACAGAGAACTGAGCGTCAGCACCGATTGGAGGGAAACATTTCCTGTAGGCTTCTCTGTGTTTCAGATTAACACGAACGCTGTGAAGGAAATCGATCTAGCCCGTTTCATTTCGACACTTCCTGTCGCATGAACGCCGGCAGTAAGGGTGCCGCTGCCAGGGACATTATGACGCTTAAAAACAAAGCCACTGTGTACAGTGGCCAAGCGTAAAAAGGTTATGTTGAGTACTTTAAGTACAAGAGGACATATCTTAGAACTAAGGCGAGGATGGGTAAAATTATATAAATTGGTGAAGCACGTTCAGCGAAAATACTTGGGGTCGCTAATCACAGGATCCCAGTGACCGCGCAGTCTAAGGTGTAGGTCTGCGGCCGAGTGCTTGCTGGGATCGTGGGTTCGAATCGCACCGGTGGCATGGATGTTCGGCTCTTGTACAGTGCTTGTGTTGTCAAGTAGAGGTCTCTGCGACGGGCCGATCCCTCGTCCAGAGGAGTCCTACCGACTGTGGTGTGTGCTTGAGTGTGATCAGATGAAATAAAAAAAAACTACTGTGGTACACCTGCTGTGAACAAGTAGGTAGAAGAGGGAAGGACTGCGAAACGAAACTAATCACAGACGGTGATGAACTTGGAAGGTCATTTAACATGCAGGGAGGAGAGTAGCAATCCGTGCAAAAGTTTATTTGGGTGGGGTGGGGGGAGAGGAACTGAACATAAAAGAACATTTTGGAGAAGTAAGAGTAGATGGATGATTTATATTAAAATGAACCTTAAAGAAATACGGTGTTGGGAAGTACAGGGGATGTGTGTGGTTCAGAATATCTTCCTGCCCCTTGTAGCATCTTGGTTTTCATCAAAATTTGGAAGTTTCTTGGCCATCTGAGCGACGCCTAGCTTCTCAATAACTCTCTATTGCAGCAACCTCGTTAAGCATTTGCTAGTCCTTTTGTTTAAATACAATAGCATAACATTTGCTGCAGGGCACTGCACTGTCACTGCTGGTGGCACAGTGACACGGTGATTTTCACCGTCATACGCAGCGGGCACAAGCAGTTTCACAGCTAAGAACCTTTTATATCACCTGAAAAATGAGAACCAAGTCTTATCTGAATTCCATGAGGTGGCAATTTTGACATATTCTTGTCACATGCGATCGATCCGTCTAAGCACCTGGCAATCCATTAGGTTCATTCTAAGACTGAGTGATTCACGTCTCAGTTTAATTTTAATAGCGGTATCGTCTCTCGCCTGTCAAACGGAAGTGTTTCTTTGCCTTGAAGTTTCCGATCAAAATGTTGTACGCACTCTTATTCCTCATGTGATGCACGCACGTTACATGTTACACACAGCTGAGCCACTTCCATTCGGTCATCAAAACAATATCATGACAATCATAAGGGACAAAAATATCGAACCTTGACGAGTAATATGCCACCCTAGCATTATTTGCGTGCAGTTTTCAGCCTTCAAGATTTATGTACGTCTACTGTCCTCTCAAAAAACTTTTCATCGCTTGAGAAGTTGCTACTAGGACAGCGCAGTCATCGCATCCCTGCGCTGCGTGAACTGTGCACACATAAAAACGTCACGTAAGTTCCATTTTATGTCATTCAGAAATACGAAAATTGCGAAGTATTTTCTGCTTTTCATCATTTTCTATCTCATTGCCTATTTTCATCGTTACTAGTCCTTATACACAAAGGAAAAAAAGAGGAACTCCCCCCCCCCCGCCAAAGTAAAGTACTATAAAACGAGGATCATAAATGATACTTTTCAGATATCCTGGAGACTCTTTGGCTTTTATACGCATGCCAGTTTTTACGTGAATTCAGGTTTCAGCCAATGGCCTTTAGTGTGTCGTTTTTTGTTAGACATCTCGGGCTTGTCTTTTCAACACTTATTTTTGCAGGGTCTTGGAGCCAGTACGAACAAGTGTGTCAAATCCAGCTCACACACGCTCTGCACATCGCTTATTTATTTATCAGTGACGCTTCTTCAGGAAGTCAACGTACAAGTTACGTGCTTTCGCTAGGCCTATATTCGTGTCAATAAATTTCAGGTCGCAGACAACTGACCAGCCTAGTTCGTGTTCTTAATTCTCTGTGAGTCCCTAACTCTACTTGTTCTTTTGTCAGTTAGTGTCGTAAAAAGAAACATTGGAAAATGAGACGACAAACATATTCAACGTTTTCCACATTAGATTCGAACCAAATGACACACTCTCGTGAAATTTAATGTCGCGTCATGCCACGGGAGGGCACCTTGCCTTTGCACTATACAGGCACTTCAAGAGTATCCACTGTCACAGCCCTGCGCATCGCAAGTGCCACAGAATGTTGCGGCGATTGCAGGCTTTCTGCATGAGAGGGCAGCCGCACGCCGGTCGGCGGTAAAGGACACTCTCCTATATCACGAAACAGAGTAGAAGCGACAATATCGTCACCTAGTATTACGTAGTAGTAGTAGTAGTAGTAGTAGTAGTAGTAGTAGTAGTAGTAGTAGTGGTGGTGGTGGTGGTGGTGGTGGTGGTGGTGGAGG